>JBAGKK010516690.1:0-13555 GCA_037177015.1 Euceroptres primus
TTTCTATTCTATCTGTATATTCTATATTTATATATATATATATATATATATATATATATATATATATTAAAATTATTAAAAATATAAATTAAAAGTTTGTTGAAAAGTCCAAAAGTCATGAAAGATTTTTAAAAAATGTAGAGCATTTTGAAAGTTCATAAATTTAAGGAGTGTTTTATTAGATTCTAGATAGGAATTTAAGATTTTTTAGGATTTTTTAAAATTCTGGAGAATTGCAGCTTCCTTGGTAGTTTAAAAGAAAAAAACGTCCATCCTTTTTTTAAAATCCCCTTTTTCGAAAAAGAAGTCCCCTATTTTCCCTAAAATTGAACTGCTGAACCATTGTCATCCTTGTATTATATAATTATAATTTTAATTATAAGGGCAGATAACGGTAAGGGAAAATAAAAAATCGATCTGGGAAAGTCAAGGAATTTTGAAAATGGAATTTTGTAGGAACCCGGAATGAAATCAGGAGAAGTCGTTTATCAAATGCTTTAGTAAGCTTTTGTAGAAAACTACACATTCACTTAGTGGGTGATTGCCAAAAAGTTGACCATATTAGATCACGAAATTTCCGAAAAAATAATTATTCCATGCCGCCTAAAATATGTTTTTTTGAAGACGACCAACCCAAGAGAGTATGATAAAACGAAATAGATGAGAGATCAAGGAACATATTTGTGATAGTTATGAATTCTATACGAAAATAACTCCTATACCTAAGTTTCTGTGTAATAAGCGTGGAGTCTTACTTAGGTTCTAAATGTTTTTAAGTAATGTAAATGCATAGGAAATTGATGTACAACTTTAGGAATGGAAATCATTTTCGGGAAGTTTGAGAGGAAAAAATGAAGTCGAACGTCCCTAATCTCAAAAGCAGTGTTGCCAATGGCCGGGAGTTTTTCCGGAATCCGGGAAATTTTGACGGTCTTGGGAGATTTTGTGGGAAATGAAAATATTCCGAGTAATTCCTGGATTTTTGAAATTTATGGTACTTTTCACGTTAATTACTGGTAAAATTCTAAAATTTACGTAACTACCGGTTAGTTAATCGGTCGTTTTTCAGTAATTTAAAAATATTTCTGAAATTACTAGACGTTTCCGGGAAATTACCATCGTTTTTGCATTTCGGGAAAAATCGGGAATTTCTGCGTGCACGGTTGGGAAATTTTAAGTTGCTTCTTTTTGAAGAATCTTTTAAAAATATTCCAAAAATAGGTGAAAATTATTAAAAATATGTAAAGCATCTGTGATTGCGCAATTTATTTGATATTGACTACACATCTTCAAAATATCCTCTCGTTTAATAAAATTTTGAATTAATAGTTCGATAAATATGACATTTTGTAAAACATATTTTGCAAAAATAGTGATTATTATTGACTGTTCTTTAGAAATACTGATGAGAAATCGATTTTTAACTGCATGAAAATCTTCGTTAGCCTAAAATTAACAAATTTACGTCGTATTTTGAATAGTTTGAATCACGATCTTCGAGTTTTATCTTAAAATAGCAAAATCATAAAACCTGACACAAAACTTGGGGACAGACTTTGGAGCGATTTTTCGTATCTTTAATTGTAAAATATTCAACTTATCACTCCATAATCATCTTTTGCAACTAATTTCAATCGATTTCCATAAGCCCAAATTATTAAAGAAAATATTTTTGATATTATTTAGAAATTTTCTATTTTAAAGTAGTTTGGGACATAGCGTAGCCTGACATTTTTCAAACATTTTTACTTATAATTTCTAAACGAAGTCGTCTAAAATTTTTAAACTTTCCTAAATTGTGTCCTGATGTGAGAACTTTGCTCAGATATATTTAGAAAAAATTAATTAATCACAGGATATGTTAGAAATAATAGGAACTTAAAATGGCCAAATTTTTGGCAATCACCCTAGTAAGGCTTACTAATAAATTCATTTAGTTAGTTTACTAAATGAATTTGTAGTTTTTTACTGTAAAATCGTAATCGTTTTATTTAAGATTAGTGGAAACGCTTACTAAGTAACTTATTTAGTAGAAATCTACTAATTCTTCTTAGAGAGAATTTCCTTGAAAAATAGTTTTTTATACAGATACAAAAAATAGTTTTTATACAGATAAATACAGTTAGCTAAACTCAAGAATTTCATAAATCGCATAATAAACATTTTATATGGTTCATTTATAGTTGTGTAAATTATTTCTATCGTACAGGTTCAAGAAAAAAATATTTTTTACCTGGAAAACCTGGAAAAGTCCTGAAATTTTTTTAAGCAGAAACGCTAGACACCCCGCGTATGAGAATAGAGATAAAAGTGCCAATTCATTTGCAACGTCTGACCTTATAAAACTTCCTGTTCAGTTGCAATTAGATCAATGTCTGCGGTATGAAATTAGCTTCTGCTAACTTTATTTGAAAATATTTTTTCGCCTTTTTTTCTTGAGTAATTGCACCAAGCATATTGCACCACGCCTCGGGTGAAAGGCCCTGCGGCGGTAAAAGAGAGTGCACAGCACGGATAAACGCTCGTTATCTGGCCGTTGGTCATTTTACGTGGTCGGTAGACCAATCGTATACCAGCTGGATATAACCTACCGATGAACCGTAAACCAGGAACTTATTACTGCTTATCATGACGCGATATTTTTATTATGACTTCAGGGGAAACGCCCGTTGGCCGCGTTAGAATTAGATAGAAAATGATCGCCAAAATCCAATTTATCTTTCACGATCGTGTCCATATAAATCATATATTTCAAAATAGAGTACTCGATTCGACAATTTACTCACTCATGTTCCACAGATGTATTTAAGTGGAAACTGGAAATGAAAGTGTAAAATACGAGAAAATTTTTGCTTTAACCAATTATAGTTTCTAATTTTAAATTCGTAGTTTCTCTCCATTTTTAAATGGCAATTGAAATTCCCGTTACTGTCAAAGATAAATTTCGCATGGAATCGAACCCTTTTAAATATTTTTATTTTTGGATTCTAAAGACAATTTATTTTTATATGATGTTATTTTCATAACTTTAATTGGCAGTCTGATCACATTTTCCTCCTAATGAATTCATCTTAGAATTACTTTGTCCCCGTCGTCTATAAATCGAGACAACATCCGACAAGTAGTAGAGGCAAGAAAGGACAAGATAAATTTTTTATAGTCTAGTAAAAAAAACAATGATGCCAATCTGTGCAATGTAAGTCCTTAGTGATGTCGAGTCGCATTTCATTTCAGTTTATTCGACCTTGCAATATGAAAGATTCCATGAATACTTGAGAGTGGATCAGCCTCTCGATCTCGATTTCTTTCTCGATGAATAGGGCTTCGAGCGCATAAAAGAACTTTAAGCCGTTTTATACGCAAGTCGTAAGAACAGTCCGTATCGAATCGGCATTTAGATGTAATAAATAGATATCTCGGGCGGTGACTGTATGAAAGATATCTTAATCTATCGTTTAAATTTCTTATTCGTTGTTCCGCTAAAGAGATTAGCGCACTTTGTTATTCGAATTGCGGTTTTAAATGTCTGTAAAAATTTAATATCAAGTAAGATTACTATTTATACTGTGCTACTTATGCAGTAATGGCTAATTTATCCGATATTTATTTCAGTTATAAGGACTAAGAAAAAAGATAAAAAATTAGACAATGTTGTAAGCTTTTTTGAATAAATGAAAGTTGAATGTCCTTTTAAACAAAGTTAATCGTTTAGTAATATACAGTAGAGTTTTTTTGTGTTCGAAGTAAATTCATAAATATTCTTCCTCATTAAAGTAGAATTTATTTTCAATCACGTAAGAAAGCTTTTTACATACATATTTTTATGACTCGTTTTTAAATTGGCCATTTTTCTTGTTTCGTACATCTTAATTAATGTGATTCTGTTTTATTTATGCCAAATCGAAGTTGACATATCTGCCATTATGTTCGCAAAGTCACTAAGGCGTCTTTGTCATTCTCCATGCTCCTTTAGATTGACAACTTGTTATAAAAAGACTCGTTTGTAATGGTCATTATGTTTTTTCAAACCACAAACCAGTCGCACATTGAAATTAATTTTTCCAGAAAACTCGACTGCTTTAGCATTATGTACGTATCTTTCAATTTTGATTCCTGGATTATTTTTTGATTTCTTAACGTGGGAAACCTATTTACTTGTCATTTTTAGAAAATTATATACAAGTAATTTTATTGTTTTTTTTTTAAATAATAACGGGATTTTTAAATAAAAATTAAAATCCAATATTGAATTATGTTTAAAGTAAAAAAGCATAAAGGAAAAGAAGAAAATTGTTTTATTCATCTAACACAAGAAGTAATTTGTACAGTATTCACTTTTTGTATTTTATCTCAAAATGTCGATCAGGCTGACCAAAAAAGTCATGGAATATTAGTCTCTTTTATGCAAGAATACAAAAGCCCCCCTCGTATTCTTTTCTCTGCTCTCGTATGACACCAAAAGCGGTCTCTTTTATACGCTTAATTATTATCCTTCGCGTGCTGGGAACATGTTTTACCACAAGGGACTTCAAATCTCGTTCCGTATGGCTCATCTTTTTTATGTTTCGAACACGAATATTCAGAGTCACACTCGAAAAGAACTGCAAGTCAAAATATACGAATAATGATTACTTTGATCTGTCATGAATGACGATTTGTGGTTTCGGGACACATTTCGTTTAATAATATTCATTCTACAGCTGTGTTGTAGTATTCATTCATCTCCTCTTTGGATTATGTCATGTTGAAGAATGTTGTTTTTTTCGAGATTCACAAAAGAGAGGAAGCGACAATTAAATTATCAATACCGAAGGTGCGAAGAGGGGTTCGGAAATTAATTAATTACATAGAAAAGAACTTATTCGGAAATAGTTGAGGACGAGAGTGTTAATGGTGATAAATAAAGAAATTAGGAGTATGTTTTGTGTCAAGAGTTCATTTTTCTTGTCAGTCTAATCTGGAGTAAAAATCTGATTGTCGATGAGATTTAGAAATAGGAGAGGAATGGTGAATGTTTTCGTTAGTTTTAATATTTGTAAATCACCAACATCAAGAGTTCCGACGTCTGACTGATCTTATACCCTGCAAGAGTTACACCATCTGAGAGTCTAAATTATATCAAGTTATAAATTTTGGAAGAACCAATAATCAAATAATCGGGAGTCCCTTAATCTAACTCCTAATGAATAATATTGCCAAAGTAATTAAAGAATCTTCATTCTTGAAAGTCATAAAGTCCAACGGTTTCACTATTTTAGAATCCTAAAATTTTAGAGTCCTAAAAACCTATGAGTTTCATCCATGGAAAATAACGCTACAGGAATTACAGTCACCTACACCCCTATTTTTCTCAAGATTCCCTAAAATCTTTGTTTTTGAGAATTTTCCCCTTTTTCCCCCTTTTTTTTATTCAAAGTTCCGATTAAGTTTTCAAGAATTATAATAAATACACTGAAAAAAATTCCTGGTAAATGTTTTACTAGGAATACTAGTCAGTAAATTACCAGGAAAACTGGTAAAACGTACCACGATCTTAATATTTATAACTATTTTCTTAATTATAGTAACCATTATTGAACTTTAACTGTTCAATAATGGTTACTATAATTAAGAAAATAGTTATAAATATTAAGATCCTGGTACATGTTACCATTTTTCCTGGTAATTCACTGACTAGTATTCCTAGTCAAACTTTTACCAGGAATTTTTTTCAATGTGGAAACTTACATTCAAAAACGTATGCCACAATATTTAAACCATACATTCAGAGTTTTTTAGAATATTCTAGAAACTTCAAAACTTTTCCAAAATTTTTTAAAATTCTCTAAAACAGTCTAGACTGACTCTAAATCTTCCGGAATCTTTCAATTCCCTCCAAAATTTTCAATAATCAAATCTTCTAAAAATCTAAACTCTTCCATAACCGTCTAATATCTTCTGTTTTTTCTAGAATCTTTTCTAGCATCTTTTTTTCTGGGTTCTCCTTTAATTTTATAAAATCTTCAAAAATCTTCAAAAATTCTTTAATATTTTAAAAAATAGATTAGACTGTTCCAGAATCGTTTAGAATCCTCAAGAATATTCTGGACTTCAGAATTCTGCATAATCTTTTAGAACCCTCTAAAATCTATAAATAACTCCCGTAATCCTCAAGAATCTTCTAGATTCTTTTCAAAATTGTCTAGACTTTTCGAAACTCTTCAGAAACAAGTTTGGCAGAGACTAGAAGATATTAGAAGTTAAGAGCAGAATTTAAAAGATTTTTCATGGTGTCTAGCGTCTTGGAAATCTTTGAAAACCTGGAAAAGTCTTTGAATTTTTTTACCTGGAAACATGTAGAAAAGTCCTTCAATTTTATTCGTAGTCCTGGAATTCTTATCTCTCTACTTCTGAATTAACAGTTTTTTTTTAAATAATGAGAAGTCAGTTGCTTAGTCTTAGTGTAATCAATGAAATCAATTGCTTTAGTGTAAGCTTTTATAGAAAACTACTGACTCACTTAGTAACGCTTACTTTATTTTATTATAAATTAAAAATTAGTTTTATTAGAAAACTGAATGAATTTGTAGTTTTTGTCTATCAAATAGTCATTTTTAAATTAGGAAACAAAAAATAGTTTTTTGAGCTTATACAGAAACAATTAGCTAGACTCAAGAATTTCATAAATTGTATAATAAACATTTTGTGTGGTTCATTTAGTTTGTAAATTATTTTTTATGGCACAGGTTCAAGCAAAAAAAAATTCCATAAAAGTTTATGGTAATATTTAAAAAATGATACCTGAAAAATTTATTTTTTGACTTGGAAAACCTGGAAAAGTTCTGGAATTTTTTTTAGGAGAAACGCTAGATATCTTGATTTTTAAGGATTCTAAAAGATTCTGAAACAGTAGAGTGGGGTTATTCGCGGATGGTGGGGCTAATATGTACAACTCACTTATATATTTTTTGTATATTTGTATACACTTGTATATTTTTCAATATGATAATGGGGATAAAAATAATAATCTACTGACATATAATATTCAGAAGGACTTCTACTTTACGGAGGATGTGGGTGGAATTTTATGCGACCTTTATACAAGCATTGAAAAATGTTTAAATGTGTGGGTGCATTTTAAAAAATTGGTTAGACCTCCAAACTTTGTATCAGTTCAATAGTTTAAAAGTAATAAAAAATTCTCGGTTGGCCGTGTTTTTCTTCCAAAATTAAGTGGTAAAAGGAATTTGTTTCATAAATGCAAGTTTGTGCTTTTATTATTTAGTTCAAAGGTGATATATGAAAATTCGAAGGACGGCGGTAGAATTCGTCTGGATCAGCGAGTTATGCTATGTGCTAATTTTTCAATTTTGTGCAGTCAGGTATTTGTTTCTTTTTTGATTATTTATTTCTTGAAAAGCTAAGTTGAAATAATATTTCACAATAATTGATAGTTTTCGAAATATAACTATGAAATATGAGGATTCCTGTCAGAAACCTAACCTCACTTTTCAGTTTCTATTATTTTCGATTTTGCAGCAAAAAACAAAAAATTGTTTTATTCATTTAAAACTTAAAAAAACTATAGTTGTACCTATTTAGAAGATCGGCAGTACAAAAAGGTACAACTTTTCAACAATTATTATTAGTAGGTAGAAAATGATTTAAAAATCTAAAAGCTTTTGATGAGAAAGCTGGAAAAAAAATTTTTTGGGCGTAAAATTAAAAAAAACCTCTAAAAATACGTAAAAATTGTACATAATAGCCCCACCCTGCGGTATAGATTATTTTCAAAAAATTATAATAGATTTTGGGGTGTTTTTAAAGATTTAGGATCTCTGAAAAAGTCTGAATATCTCTGAAGGAGTTTCAAAAAATCCTGGGAAATTTGAGAAGGTTCTAGACAATGCTGTAGGGTTTTAAAAGATTCTGGAAGAATCAGGAAATCTCTGGAAGATTTTAAAACATTATAAAATTTTTACAGATTCTAGCCGATTTTGAGGAATTTTAGGAGATTTAACGAATCTACAAGTACATGGCAAATTTAAAATATTCTAAAAAATTCTAGAAAATTGTCGAGAAATCCAGAAAATTTCATGGAGAATTTTAATTTACTTGAGGATTTTAAGATTCTGGAGAATTTTAGCGAACTTATTTTATTAGATTTCAGAAAAGGTTGTAAGACTATTGAGAATTTTTTAAGATTTTGGAGAATTTTAGCAGGTTCATTTTGGGAATTGGACTTATTGAAAATTTAAAAATTTAGTAATTTCGTAATTCAGAAATCTAAATTCTTGTCAGCAATTTTAGCAGCTGAAAATTTTTATATATCGTGAATTTTTAGTCAAAAAATTTTTTGTTCGAAAGAATTAACTGTCGGAATTTCTTTCTTTCGTTAATTTCAACGTGTCATTAAAATTATCTTTATGATTTAATTGCTGGTGAATTCGCTGTCAATATAATTTTATTTAATTGCTGGTTTATTCGCAGTCAATATAATTGTATTTGTTAATAAAATTTAAGTTTTCTTATAAAATTTTTTTTATTTATTAACTATTATTAGCTTCCTTGGTATTTTAAAAAGAAACAAATTTCCTTCTTTTGCCTCCTTTTTTCGTACAATAAATTCCCTATTTCCTCTAATCCCTGGTTGTGATCTCTGGCACTAAATATTTTTCAAAAAATGTAATGTTTCTTCAAGCCTGTGACTCTCGCCTTATTAAAATATTCACTGAACGAGTTTGAAATATTTTTCTGGTGCATTTTGAACTCTATCTTGAGCGGTTTCGTCTGAGCTCGCAGTCGGGTTCGGAAGCGCGCCGCGGGCGATTCAGAAATCGCAAGGCGTGTCTGCAAGTGGAGCAAAGCCGCTCGCCACTTCGCCAAGGAGCTTGACAGAGAGAAAGAGAGAGAAAGAGTGAGGGGTTTAGGTGAGAGAAGCAAGGATTGAAGGAATAGTGGCAAGACGCCGAAGGAGATAAAAAAAGAGAGAGAAGATAGAGTAGGAGGAAAGTGAGCCGTAGGTGGTCATTCTCTCTCTGGACCGAATACGAGACCCAGCAGGATGGCAGTAAAACCGCAGCTCGCAGTGGCGATATTAATCGTGCGCGGGGCAGAGAACCAGCGAGAGAGATAGAAGCTGAGAGGAAAGATAGGATATGAAAAAAGGGATGCAAGAGTGAGAAGAAAAGAGGTTCGGAGGGCGAAAGAGCGACGCTTTACTGACACGTGAAATATGAGACGTTTTATTAAAGCGATCTATCGAATATTCGTACCTGCTCCGTCAGACATCCGATAATTATCGGGTAGTCGGGTTTAATTGAGAGCCGCGGTTTTTGGCACTGATTTGCATTCAGCACTCAAAATCGATTTCTTTCCAACCGAGAGAGAAAGATCCGCTGAAAATTACTGCTTTTGAAGTCAGGAATATATAATTATGTATCTCATTTCTCATTATTAATTATTTCATTAGTCACTCTTAATTATTTCATTATTAAATTAAATTATATTGTTTGAGTGCAATACCTATTCAATTCAAAAATCAAATTTATTCAATTGCTCTTATTTTTTTTAAAAAGGGGTTTAATTTTTTGATTGATTGAATCTGATTTGATTTATTGGTTCCAAAGCCTAACAGTCAGAGACTATTAATAGGGCTACAAAATTACATTTTGAGGAAGGATTGAATGTCGTGTATTTCTTCATACGGTCACAGAAAAAACTAAGGATAAAAATTGTTGCAGGTAATTTTTTAGAGATATAAATTTTTATTCTGACAACTTCACGTCTTTTAAAATACATGTGTTGTCCTGGAAAAACAAAAGAAAATTTAACCGATTTTTTGGTAAAATTTACCCTGTGAAGTTAATTTTTATTGTAGGTAATTTTTACCCCGGAATCGATCTAAATTTTATCCTTCGTTTTTTCTGTGGTGTTAGAAATGTTTGAAATTTTTCATACTTCGCATTGCTGGTTTTATGTACGAGCAAATTAGTAAACGTTTTACTAACCAATCTTTAAAACATATGTATTTTCCAGAATAACTAATTTCAATTATTTGGCTTTACAAAAGCAGTTAATTATTCAAACAATATTTGGTATTATAATGAATCCGAACACTGTTAATTCCTAAGAAAATGGGGTTCAAAACATGTATCATAAAATTACTAAACGTTTATGAAAATTACTTCTATTACATTTATAGTAAAATTACTGTATAACTTTCTTACAGTGCAGGTAGAAAATCGAGGAAAATGGGATGCTGTCGTAGAATGAGTGCATCCAGACGTTACCTCGTGATTGCACTTGCAATACAAGTGTACGGACGTCAGAGACGTGATTATTGTTTTATGTGGTGCTGTAAAATTTTATTTGTCTTTTGAAAATATAGTTGATACCACAGAATTGTTAGATTCTCCTCAAGAAGACTTATTGGTCAATTTATTTTAAAGTGATGAGGAACAGAAAATTGAAATACGTTTTTGCATTAAAATTAATGTACAATATCGTAGATTAAGGACTAAAAAGATTACTCTTTTTCTATCTCAAAAACTACCTTCTGGAATACTTGTGTTTCATTAAGTTGTCCAATTTCTTCTTTCGCTTTTTTGCTTCGCCCTAAGTCTTGAAAAAAGAAGACTCATTTAATCTCGAAAATTAAACGAGAATGTCCTCAGCTGAAATCCTTGTCAAACGCTTTCCAACGAGCAAATCAGCGCGAGTTTCGTTTGCTGCAGCTCATGAATGAAGATTCTTTCATCTCAAGTGTGTCGCCAGCTTTGCGCCTTTCTCATTTCGTCTGGCTTCTTTCAATCCTTGCGCAAGATTAAAGGGATTAAAAGCCTGTCTGTCGGGATGATTTGGTTGTTCCTTTTGCACCATGGGTACCATGGAGCATAGTTACGTTACTGGCAGACACCTTCTTACACTTCGGACCGACAGAAAATCGCACTTGCCCGCCTGTGGTTACATACACACGCGGATGTGCGCCACATGTCACGCATTCCGCGGTCTCGCTTCTTTTATTTCCTCTCTTTTATTCTCTCTATCGTTTCGTCCTTTTATCTTCGTTTCCTTCTTCGTCTTCATCTTCATCTTCAAGCTCCTTTCTGCTCCTATTCCTTGAGCCCCTCCTCTTCCTATTTCTTCCTCTTTACCTTCTTCCGTAATTTAATGAGAGCTGCGATTCTGCGAACCGTAAGTACAGTAGAGGAGCCTTGTATAACACAACCCAACAGGATTAAATCAAGCACAACAATATAGCAAAACGCGGCACCAATCGCCTTTGTACTAAAAGCGCGACGTGTTTTGCGGTTTTGTGAAACGGCTGAGGATACATTCAAACAGGGGGATAAAATGTACATACTTACGGTGAATGGCAAGTTCAATAGACTTCTTTTGTGGTACTTTATGTCCTGCATTTTATCAATTTCTGAAGTATAAATTGTTGGGACGAGGTCGGCAAAACTGATCAGTTATTCACATTTATCGTTTCGTAATTGTTAAGCGAAAAAAACCTGAGAGTTTTTATAAAAAATTAAATGTTTTTTTTCGGACGACTAAGAATCATTTCTTGTTAAGAAATGAATTTTCTGTACAGTACCAAAGTCTGGGTTTCCCGTGTAGAAATTTCGAAAGGGTTTTGGTGGGGCTCCGACAGGCTTTCCCAATTTCCAATCAGGCTCTACTGTGGTAAATTAGCAATGGCCCCGTCAGTTTCGTAATGCTCCTTTTGATCTGGGCCTCATTGGAGTATCTAGTAGGGTTCTAAGTGGAACGCCCTTCCACAGCCTTACTACAAAAAGGACACCGTTTGGGCCCCTATAGGGTCCTCGTTTGATTTAATTAATTGAAAGTAAGTAAAATAAAATTATCAGAATTTACGAGTACTTTTCCTATGGATATTAATTTATTCGCGGCGATATGAAAAACACTAGGGTGGGTCGAAAAAACAACATTTTTGAAATCGGAAGTGGAACTATGTGGAAAAGTAGCGTATTAGGACTCTGAAAAAGTATAATTAATTTGGATTCGATCGATAAACGCCTTGGGTTTGCGCGTTAATAAAATATGTTTGAAAAAATTCTTATTTTCGTACTTTTGATACTCTCGTGGGTGTCAATTTTTTTTTTACATTTCTGGAGATCTTAAACGACTTCCCAAATTTTTACAGATTTTTATTTGCAGCTCCATCAGAGATTATTAATGTTTAGTAGACTTCTGTTTGCAAAAAATAACTTTAAACCCTACAGAAATATAGAGAGAATTTTTTCAGGTATCTAGAACGTTTTTGCTGGTAAAAGTACGCTAGAAAAAAATTTGATTAGTCTAGGAAATCATAAGTGTAAATATAGTGAATTTTTTAAAAACTGAGTTTTTAATTTTTTGAATTTTATTCTTTTTCAACAGATTTTAAATATTATTTTTAACATCTGAGGGTGGTTGTCATAAAAATACTCTAAAAAAATTATTTCTTGGAAAACATGCTGCCTCTTTGTTTTTGATTCCATAAACTTATCTATTTTTTCCAAAGAGTATTTTTATCACTAAAATTCAAAATTTTAAGAAAACGCAAAAATGAATTGATCAGTTATCAATTTTTTTCTAGAGAATTTTGATCACTAAAACACCCTCTGATGTTAAAAATAATATTTAAATTCAGTTGAAAATGAATAATTTAAACAAATCAAAAACTCAGTTTTTAAAAAATTCAATATATTTACACTTATGATTTCCTAAACTAACTAAATTTTTCTCTAGCGTATTTTTACCAGTAGAAACGTTCTAGATACCTGAAAAAGTTTGCCTAAACAACCTACGGATATCAATCAAGATTTATTCAATATAAACTAGAGCTCAAAAATATTACTGAACATTTAAAAAATCGAATTTTTGTGAATCTTGGTACCTAATGATTTTTTGAGTAACTGATTTTAAATTCAAAGTCAAATTTCTAAAATTCAAAATGGAGGATACAATGCGACGATTAAAAATCATAAAAATAGTCTGATTTTTTTGAAACTTGGAAATAAGAGGTTTTTAGGATCGTTGATTACAAATCCAAAGCCAAATTTTTAAAAATCAAAATGGCGGATACAATATGGCGATCAAAAATTGTAAAAATAGTCTGATTTTTTGTGAATTGGAAATGAGGGCTTTTTCGAATTGCAGGTTACAAATCCAAAGCCAAATTTCTAAGATTTAAAATGGCAGATACAATATGGCGATCAAAAGTTGTAAAGAATAGTCTGATTTTTTTAAACATGAAAATAAGGGGTTTTTCGTGTCGCTGATTACAAATCCAAAGTAAAATTTCTAAAATCGAAAGTGGCAGATCCAATATGACGATAAAAAATAGTCGGATTTTTATGAAACTTTGAGCTTTAGAGTTTTTCTGATTGTTGATTACAAAGAATTCAAAGTGAAATTTTCTAAATTCAAATTGGTGATAAAAAATTGTACAAAATATTCCGAGTTTTATGACAATGAGTTTTATTTTAACTACGGGTTAAATTTAAATATGTGAACAATTGAAAATCGTTAATTCATGTAATGTTGAAAAAATTACAAATAATAA
>JBAGKK010516701.1:0-13555 GCA_037177015.1 Euceroptres primus
TTGCTATTGGTTTAAACTTTTCTAAGGGTACCAGTGATTGAATAATATAATTTAGGAGACATGATCTGTTCTCAGCTAGTTAGTTGACTCAACCGCGAGTTTAAGTATATTGACATATTAGGGTCTTAGCACCCCAAGGAAAACCATGCTAACTGATGACAATGAAACTCGGCCTACTCGTCAATCTGGCTCTTTCAGACATCTCTGGCGTCAAAAACCCTAACTTTAGAATTATTTTTTCAACTATCGCCATAAGTAGCCAACTGAAAATCGAAAATCGCCAAATTTGTCGCCCATCGCCAAACCTGAAAATTGGTCGCCATCAGTCAAAAAAAGAAAAAATCGCCAATTTAATAAATAAATATTAAAAAAGTAGAAATCCTCATACTTTGGGGCAGTATTATAGGTGGATACCCTTTAATGTTATTTGAGAAATAAGAAAATAAAACGTTCCTTCCGTTTTCCAAACAAAATACATGAGATAGAGAAACTCAGGTACAAAAGGGAACGATTATCTTGAAAATTCAACCTTGAAAACAGCGCTCTCCAGTCTAGACTAAACACTAAACGGTATATTAAAATCTCATATGAACCAGTTTCACAAGGTGCTTCTTTCAAATTCGATTCAAATGCGACGCCGAGTTTCTTTCTGGAAACGAGAGCATACTCCAAGAATCCTTGGGCGGGTTCCTACTCTGCAGAGAGAGAAAAAAAAGAATCGTTAAAGAACTACACGGAAGCTGTCAAACGAAATCAACGTCAGCGTGATGTTGGTTCGTTATGGGAGGTTTTTTTCATCGGTGAAATTTTTCGAGCTTTCACTGGGAAACAGGCAAAAAAGAGAGGAAAGGAGACAGGGAGGGCACCCAGCGAAGTACCGGTTCGATTCAAATTGGTTTCTGCACTTTGGTTTTTCTGCCCCATTGTGACCCGACCACGCGGTAACGCTACACGTTTCCTCGTATCGGGTTACATCGATTTGTAGCGATTACTTGAAATTTCTCATAACAAAGATCTGAAAAAATCTCGTTCATTCTGTAAAACATTTTGCATGATTTTTTACATAACATTCTAATCATTTTCTTATAGTCCAGTCAAATTAGACGAAAAAAGGCAATTTGCTGGTACAAAATATATTCAAAATTTTTTGTTGCTTAAAATGCTTAGATAAACACCCTAATGAAATGCCTAAACCCTCCGCTCTGTATGACAACTGCGCAATATTGTTAACTAACAATAAATGCAAAACTGTACAGTTTTTCCAATACATTTTCTTTTATTGTTCCTTATTTCTAGAGGATAAAATAAGCTTGAAAACGACCGCTAAGTGAACCGTTTGTAAATAATAGTTTACAAGATATTAATTTGTTAATTAAGGGAAGCGTGTTTCTCAGAAGCTAAAGCTTAGATGAATTTTCGCTGTTGTAAAAAATAATCCGATCTAATTTTTCTTATTTGATCTTTAAAGTGGATGGTCCAAAGTATAAAAAAACATTTTTTTCGATATTGAAAATCCAAAAATGGCGAAGTGGTAGAGGGACCGATTTTTTTTAAATGAGAATATTTTTTGGAAAAAAAAATTTGTCGAAATTTCATTTGGTGAATCACCTAAGAGATAGTAACCCTACGAGGAAAACTATTTTTCAGATTTAATCCAAATTTCTTATACTTTTAACAACAAATTGTTATAGATAATAACTTTTTCATAGTTGTTTTTTCAAAATTATTTTCTGAAAAAAAGATGTAAACGTTGACAAAGAGGTTGTCAATTTTTGTTCAAATCTTCTACATGCAAAACTTTTCTTGGAAAAAAATATTATTTAGGTAATTTTCATAAATAATATTACACAACTATGCCAAATTATGATAAAAATTTTTTCTTGAAATTTGGATATAATATATGGGACACGAAAGTTTGAAATAGTACTTTTTTTTTCGTCAAATGAGTTTTTATTCCTGATAAAAATTCGTTAGTTAATCAAAATCTGTAAAATCGTATATTTTCATATCGAAAACATGAAGAAATCGAGAAAAACGTGAAATAAGTTTATTGTACTTTATTATCAATGTTTTACTGTTATTTTGATGTTTTTAAAAATATTTTTCATTATTGTTTAAACAATAAGCTTAGATGGAGCTAAAACTGCCACAAGGAAAATTTTCCAAATTAGGCTCAAATTGTTAAGAAACCATAAAACTTCGTATATGCGTTATTTTTTATATAAAAATAGTTTAAAGAACGGATGCCAAAAAATTTGTCAACTTTTTTTTTAAGAAGAAAATCGATGATTTGTTCTTGAAAATCAGGTATTTTTCAGAATAATGAAGATAATTAACTTTTTTCCTTTTGATTCTTGTGAGTGATTTCTGAGGTTTTTCAAGTCCACGAACAAGTTTAATTAAACGAAAAAATTAACAAAATGGCGGCTGTTTTTCTGACAATAAAATTTGGGTTTTTTCGAAAAATACACTCATCGCTGGATTTCAGGCCGGGCTCGGGGGTAGACGGCCTTAAATTCAATGCTATTAAAATCCAGTTTGAACCGGATTCAAAGCGACGAGCGAGCACTCTCATCTCAACACTCAGGACCACGTATATAGTCTCTGAACGCACAAAAGTAAATGTGTAGAGAGTCGAGATGTAAACAACTTCTGGCGGCCCTGACTGCCCGAGCGATGGCGCCGTCGTAGGACGCTCAGGGGCGGGGGACAGAAGCAGTCGAGCGTTAACGACCATGAAGCCGGCCCGAAATTCAGCGGCCCGAAATTCAGCGATGAGTGTATGTGAAATATGGGAAAAAGTTCAAAGGAAAAGTTATTCCCCTTGAAAGCCCTTATTTCCCTTGAAAAGTTATACCAAAAATTCCTTTGGCATTTTTCGACATTTCATAACGAAAATTTCAAAAAAAATATGTATATTCTTTAAGGCATTTAAAAAACGGATATAAAATATTGAAAAATGCCTCAGGGATTTTTTGCATAACTTTTTAAGGGGAATAATTTTTCCCTTAAACTCACATATTAAAAAAAAAAACAATTTTTTTTATTTTCCGAAAAATGGCTGCCATTTTGTTGAAATTTTAGTTTTTTTTCAAATTCCTTCATGGATTTGGAAAACCTCAGAAATCACTCATAAGAATCAAAAGAAAAAAAGTTAATTATTTTCATTATTCTGAAAAATACCTGATTTTCACAAAAAATCACCGATTTTCTTCTTAAAAAAAAAGTTGAAAAATTTTTTAGCATCCGTTCTTTAAACTATTTTTAGATAACAAATAACGCATATACGAAGTTTTATGGTTTCTTAACAATTTGAGCCTAATTTGGAAAATATTCTTTGTAGCAGCTTTAGTTTTATCTAAACTTATTATTTAATAATTAAAAATATTTTTAAAAATGTGAAAATAACAGTAAATTATTAATAATGAAAGGCGATGAACTTGTCTAACGGTTTTTTTTTCGATTTTTGCATGTTTTCGAAATGAAAATATACGGCTGTACAGATTTTTATTAACTAATGAATTTTTCTCCGAAATAAAAACACATTATTTATTTTTTAAAAAAATTGCACGCAGAAGATTAGAAAAAAATGTAAATGACATCCTCTTTGTCAACGGTTACATCCATTTTTTCAGATTTTTCTGACGACTGTAACTAAGTAAAAAATTATTGTTTACAACAATTTGTTGTTAAAAGTATAAAAAATTTTGTTTAAATCTGAAAAGTAATTTTCCTTGTAGGGTTACTATCACTTAGGTAATTTACCAAGTGAAATTTCGACAGATTTCTTTTTTCAAAAAAATCGGTTCTCTGTCACTCGGCCATGTTTGGATTTTCAATATCGAAAAAAATGTTTTTGTATACTTTGAACCATCCACTTCAAAGATCAAATAAGAAAAATTAGATCGGATTATTTTTTACAACAGAAATTCATCTAAGCTTAGGCTTCTCAGGAAACACACTTTCCTTAATTAACAAATTAATAACTTGTAAACTATTAGTCGCAAAGGGTTCGCTTGACGATCATTTCGAAGCTTATTTTATCTTCTAAAAAATCGAGTCGTATACCCTTTTCGCTTATCTTTAAACCGGGGGCAAGAATTAAAGCAAAGATAATAGAAAAACTGTACAGTATTGTGTTTATTGTTAATTAACAATATAATAACAGTCATACAGAGTGGAAGGTTTCGCTATTTCATCAGGGCCTTTACCTTAGCATTTTAAGCAACAAAAAGTGTTGAATATATTTTGCAAGAATCCAGAAGGAATCCTAATTTGACTGGACTATTATGTTCATAATATAATGTCAGAAATTATTTATTAATTTTAAACAATGCCTTTTTATAATTTCTAACTAATTTTCATCAAATTACAATTAAAAAATTAGGACAAAAGAAATTCGTTTAGCCTAATAAAAAAGTTGACTATTTATAGAAGCAAGAAAATAATTGAACAAAGATAAAAATAAAATCATTAAAAGTTCATTAAGTTTTGACTCATAAGCAGGCTATTAGGTAACTACTGAGATATTTTGTTACGCAATTATGGGGAATCATTTACAATACTCTATCATTTTAAAGCCGAAGTTCGCATGAAAAGATGTTCTCGAAACCAATAATGATGAGAATCATTACTCCAAATGGCTTCGCAAATTATGAAGACTGTCATCTCTTCTGGTTATATTTTAGCATATGGCATTCGCGGTTCGAGAAGAGCGTGCCGAAAATCGGTAGCGAGTCACTATTGCAAAGTGTTAATGGATCCCTTTCACGAAACCCATTATACCTCATTTGTAGCAGAGTTAACAAGATACTGAAAAGTCTTTTAAATTATTTTTTTATTTTTACTTCACTGCTTCTAAACAGTTCCTGATGAGTTATTAGAAAACTATTGTCTAAAAATATTCAATAAAATGACAAAAAATTCGAAATTGTTCAAGAATATTAGGACAATATACTATATTTCGTAATAAATATATAATTAAAATATAAAGTTTGAGAAAGAAATATGTATGATTGTAAAGTGAAGATAGATCAAAAAGAGTTAAATAAAATGGTCCAGGTACTGCCTTTGCTTAAACTCTTAGGCTTAGAGGCCTAGAGGGTTGGGTCCATGTTTATATTTTAGCATGTCCACGTAATTGGATTGGCTCATCCAACCATAACAACCAGAAAAGGTAACAATGCTTCGTCGATCACTCTTTCTGAAAGACTACAAACATGGGACATTAGGTACAACAAACTGACCGTTGTATTCTACAACAATATTCAGTTTCTGAAAATTCTTTCATCTTTCTTTTTCCTTTTAGTGCAATGACGTCGTATCAGACTTATAACATTTCATAAAAATGTTGTAAAAATATGTTCGATATTTTATGATCGTATTATTGATTAACTTTACTTTATGTCCTATAGTTTTAAAAATTTGTTTTTATGTTATAAAACTAATGTCTTTAATATAACAATGTAAAGGAAATTTTTTACAAAGATATTTCACAACATTGTAGCAACATTATAAATCTTTTATACTAGTAAATTGAAAACAATGTTACATGGGAAACATTTTTATGGCATGTAACGTTTTCATGTACGTAAAAAATAAATGTTACATGAATCATACGCAAATGCTATTGAATATGCCACATATATGTAAATTGTACATAAAGTAACAAATACCAAAAATATGTAAAGAAATGTATTTATCTTCTCAAGAATGTTATATATATTTCCAAAAATCTTTGCAAAAAAAAAGTTTTATGTAACAATACAAGTCGATACCTGTTGTCCTTTTCTCTCAACGCCCAGTGAGACATATATCGACTGCTTCTATTTAACAATGCGCAAAAATGAGTTACGTTGTTTCAAATAGGAGCAGTCGATATGTGTCCCAGCATTTTTAAGAATTTATAATTTCTATAAAAATTTAGATAGAACATTCATCTCGGTCTTGTTTTTCAAAAGAAAGGATCAAACTCACTATATACACATACCAAAAAGAATGAACGCCTTGAGATGCACCATGTCTTATAGACAACTTGTCATTGACGCAAATTTTAGAAAAATTAAAAACATTAATTTTGCCAATAAACTACGTACATTTATTGTCATTTTTAGAATACTCGACGCCAGTGTGTTTACCTTACCTTTATGGCAAACTACTTTACATTGAGAATAGATTTTACAGAGTATCGGAATATCACGATGGCTACTTTAGCTTTAGAAGATTGTAGGTACCTTCAAAGTTTAAACCACAGTTAGATTTCCATTTAGGTAATTTGTTCAAGCGACGCACCCTTCTTTCTTTGCAGAATCCCGGTATAGACCTATGCTCTAGCTAAAAGCTAAATAAAATTACCAAGTTACTATAATGCTCCGCTGGTTGACATAAAAAGGATTCCGATTTCGAAGGTTTGGAGAATGACCCCCTCATTTTAATTTACTTAAGTAAACATTCTTTTAAAGCCTTCTTATATAAATGTTATATAAATATTATTGAACTGTTATCTGTTACATGTATGTTACATTTATCTAGCCTTTTCATAAATTCTATATTTCTTAAATTTTTCACAGGAATTATAAATAATTTTGTTAAAAAAGCTTTGAAAATTAGCTGAAGAAAAGTTAGGTAAATGTTACACGATTTTTACTGAACAACTATAAATCTCTTATGGGGCATTATTTCTCAAGTGTGCCCAGCCCAAAAAATAAATTTCTCCGATCGGACTCAAATTTACAAAAAATTTATTCCTATTAGATGGCATTAAAAAAAAAGATTGATCAGTTTAATCAAAAACTCGCCGAGGTAGAGGGGATCAAATTTTTGTACTTCGCGAAAAGAGCCTCTGTTTCGGATATAAATATCTTTTGTGTATGGCATATAAAAAAATTTTGATCCAAACTTTTTCGATAGATTTCGAATGAAATAAAAAAAAACTTTGAAAAATTCAAAATGTAGCCATCATTTTTGAAAATCAAAAATATTTTTGATTTTTTCTTTAAAAACATTTTTGACGCTATTGCGAAATATCCTAGACCCCAACGGCACAAAATCATCGTTCTTATTTTTTTTTAAGTTCGAACCTTTTTTTTTCTTTTTTTAAACTAAAAATAAAGCTTGAGATGCTTGCTTTCAGATACTTGACTAGCAAAATGTCATTTTTTGTTGTTTTTGAAAAATTTAATTTTAAGTAACATGCTAAATTAAAAAAATTTTCCTATGCTCGAAAAAAATTTGGAAAATTTTTTGCATGTACAGTTTTTTATAAAAAAACAATATTGTACAAACAGAAACTCAAAAAAAATTTGTTGATTTTAGAATTTTTTGAAAATTTAAAAAAATGGAATTTTTTTAATTTGGTTAATTGCGCATTTTTATGTACAAATAATATTTATACTTATTATATTATGTACATTACATGTAAATTGTACATTAAAAATGCGCAATCAACCAAATTCAAAAAATTTCATGTTTGAAAATTGTCAAAAAATTTTAAAGTCAACAAAAGAATTTTTTTTGAATTTCCGTTTTTACAATATTGTTTGTTATCAAAAACTGTACATGCAAAAAATTTTCCGAATTTTTTCGCGCATAGGAAAAATTTTTTGAATTTATCAGGTTACTTAAAATTCAATTTTTCAAAGACAACAAAAAACGACATTTTGCTATTCAAGGATCTGAAAGTAAGCATCTCGAGCTTTATTTTTAGTCCTCTACCTCGTCGAATTTTTAACAAAACTTGATCAGTTTTGTCAAAAATTCGACGAGGTCTAATAGGACTAAATCTAATAGGATTAGACTTTTTGTAAATTTGAGCCCGATCGAAGAAATTCAGTTATGAACCAATTGTATAACAGTTCTTTATCATTTCTGAAGTACACTGGAGCCATGGTTTATTGCGGGTTTCGGGGGTTGCCTGAATGGCCTTCGCGTAAACCGGGAGACGTAAACAAGTCTGGGCCGTGTGAACTATTTCTGTTTGATTTTTGTCACAAGTGAAAAATATTTTTTAAATATAAGTTTAATTTAATGTTTAATTTACTGTTAAGTTTTATTTAGTTATTATTTAATAATTATTTATTAAATATAACGCATAACCAAAACACTGAAAACGTACTGAAGCGAACTGACGGAATTATCCGCTTAGACTACTATCCGCATTGTTGCTATAGTACTTGCGCAATTCGGCTGAGCTCTGAGCTTAGCTTTCTCGCCCCCTTAGACCCCTCAACTTCGGCGAAAATTCCTGGAACGCGTCTACCGGGGCGAAAGAAATCGAGGCTCGAGTGTAGTTATGTAACAGTTCTGTAACAGTTTAGTATCTGTTTGATAACAGTAATTTAACTATTATATAACAGTTATGTAACATTTATGTAACAGTTATCTGACCGTTACACTACCCCCGGTAATGATCAGTACGGCTGTTTTGTCAGCAGATACTAAAGTGCTATAATTTTTGTAATATTCCATTACAAATTTTTGCCCTATAATAGGACAAAAGCTAATAAAATTCTGCGTCGAATAAGCCCAAGTGAAAGGCCTATGTCAATTCTATGAAAAGATATTGCCCAAAAAATTCAATTTTCGACGTTTTAAAAAATAATGATTACTCCGAAAATAATTATCATTTTTAAATGTCGAAAAGTCCTTCCGAAAGGTAAATGTTCGTGGAATTTCGGAGATCTATTAATAAATTTCTGTAATTTTTTCCCTAGGATCTACAAAAGGCCAAAGTTAGTACAAAAGCTCGCAAAAATTGGAAAAAGTATAATTACTTGCAAGAATTTCTTCAAAATCAACATCATTACAGATTTCACGAAATTTGATTAAAATATGATCCATATTGGTTTTTAAAAAATTCTTGTAAGTAATTATACTTTTTTCAATTTTTTCAAGTTTTTTGTTATTACAAAAAACTTTTTGTAGATCTTTTGTAGATCCTAGGGAAAAAATGCAGAAACATATTAATATGTCACCAAAATTCCACGGACATTTACCTTTTGAAATAACTCTTTAACTTTCAAAAATAATCATTATTTTTGGGTTACACTCACCTCTCGTAACTGTGCCCGCCTCGGGTCCTGGTCGGTGCAGTAACGGGCGCCATTAAAATCCAGTTTGGACCGGATTTAAAGCGAAGAGCGAGCAATCTTATCTCAACACTCAAGACCGCATATATAGTCTCTGAACGTACAAAAGTATATGCCCAGAGTGTCGCGATGTAAGCAACTTCTGGCGACTCTGACTGTTCGAGCGATGTAGGCCGGTCAAGGGACGCTCAGGGGGGAGACAGAATCAGTGAAACGTGAACGACCATGAAGCCGGCCGCCAATATAGTGGCACATAATCCAGCGATGAGTGTATCTAGCAAATGAGTTGAGCTAGGATCACGAAATTTGGAGGAATTATAATCCCATAAAATCTCCAAAATTTTTCCAGTTTTTAGCCGGATCAGATAAGGAGACATTTTTTTCATTTTATATTTTTTTCAAAAGTCGCTTTAGATGTTATTTTTTTTATTTTATTTATTTCATTTTTTATTTATTTATTATTTTTATTTGGAGGTTTCATGGAAATACTCCTTTTTCTACTGAAAAAGGTTAACGTTGATTCATTAAATATCTTGATATAGCAAAAAGTAAATTTGAAAAATTGGAAATTTTCATTAATTTTTATCGTTGTTTTTTAAGTAATAAAAGTCTATCAATACATAATTATTTTAAATGAGGGGTGGTATTTAGTTGATAAAAATCAATACAATGCTTGCAATCATCTTCAAACAAAAAATTTCCTCATCTAAAATTTTTTAATTTTGAATTTTTGCGTTTATAAGTAAAACTTTTTTCCAATTTTGGGAATACAGCAAGATTATAAGAACTAAATTTATTCCTTTTGAAGAGACGAATGAACTGACCTACTGTAAAACCTTTTAGGACCAACTATATTTATAATATATATAAAATTAAAATTATTTATACGTTTGTTTCAGAGAAAGTTTTACAATTTTGGAAATATAGCAATGTTATAGCACAAAATTTATTCTTTTTGAGGAGGCGAATCGATTGATCAATTTAAAAACCTTTTTATGACTAACTATATTTATAATAGATAAAATTTAAAAGAAATTTTTACGTTTATATCAGAGAAAAAGTTTTTTAATTCTGGGAATATAGAAATATTACAAGAACCAAATTTATTCCTTTGGACGAGACCTAGAATCAATGAAACAACCATCCAGAAATTTTGTCTAGTAGGACTGTAGAAGTTAAAAAATTTATTGAATTTGTGATAAACAAATAAGTGGATGAAAATGGTTTCGTGAGGATTAGCAGTATTTACTTACTTAACTCCAACTAAAGTTTAACAATTTATAGACAAAAAAAGTTTTTCTGAGTTAGGTTAATAAAAATTATTAAATGATTTCTTACGTCATAAACGAATTTTATAAACAATTTTCTGTTTCAGATATTTGTGATGAAATCAATTTATTTAGTCGGATAATTTTTTATAAAAGTTATTTATGACATGAAGAATAATTTATTAATTTTCATTAAGAATGAAACTCTTTTTGTCTATAAATTTTTTTAATTTAGCTGGAATTAAGTGACTAAACACTTAAAATCTCCACGAAACCATTTTTATTTACCTATAGGTTTAAAACATATTCAATAAATTTTTAAACTTCTACATTCCTACTGGACAACATTTCTGGATCGTTGTTTCCTCGGTTGTTTCACTGATTCTAGATATTTGGGAATGAATCAAAATATTTTATAAAAAAAACGGTACTCTTCAAAATTCAAAGTTTTTTTCTCAGTTTGTTTAATTAATAAAAAAATAATAATAACTTTTTCCAAAAACCGGTTCTGAAAGATGTATGCAGAATGTTTTAAAATTTCATTTAAAAAAAGAAACGTTCAAGTCGAATGAAAATTGTGGTTTGAAAATCAATTTATCGAAACATTTTTTTGCCCTACCGTGCCTCGCTTTAGCATACAAGACGTGACGTTTAAATTTTTTCTCAAAACCCATTGGCAAACCCACTGCAATACTTTCAGGGCTTATATAACAAAAAAATCAAAAATGAATTTTTTGGGAAACGCATTTTTAATTTTTATTTCTTTCACAAAAATTTCAAATGTTATTTTATTTTTTTGGTTTTCTTAAATGTTGGAACCTGCCTTAAAACAAGTAAATTTTGACGCAAAAAAGTTTAATTGGTCAATTAGAGCCAAAGATATATCATTTTAAAAAAGTTCCACAAAAATTCAAAGTCCCATATCTCTGCAATTTTTTCGAATTTTCGAAAAATATTTGGTGGGATTATTTTTCACTACCAAACAATTATATATCCTGAATTAAAGCCAAATCCCATTCCGACATGAAAATTTCCGTGATCAGATGAGCTGGACTCGACCAGTTATTTATAAAAAAGTGAAGTCATGAATGTTTCAATAAAACTAAAAGTAATCCCACCTTCCTCCCTCTGCCACCCAAAATTGAATCGATTCATCATTCTAACTCAGTCAGGGTTCGCGTGTCTCCATTGACTCTTTTGTACTCAGGAAAACCGTGGTCTTCTCGAAAGATGCTTCGCTAATGTGTACGATCTCGGAAGATAAATCATGCAAGATGCGAGATGAGGACCGAGACGTTCGTGGACACCGGCCGCGTTTTCAATGAACAATCGCGGGATAGCCTATTCGAGTAAAGAAAACCCTTGGATTGACAGAACGGAGTGACATTGTGCCGGTGAAAGTCTTCTGAAGTGACACTCGAGATAAATGTCCTGCCGGAGTTACACGGCTCCCTGGTCGCATGCCATAAATCCTCTCCCTTTCCCTCAAACCCTCTAGCCCAAGCCTTTTAAAAAGATTTGCGAATAGTGAATACGTTTTCACGCAAATTTTCACCCCCGAAGAACATACGTCTCTTTCTTCCTAGCGGTAGGCGTAATGATTCTGCCGATAGGATAGAGAAAAAGAAACAGAGAAGGGAAATTATCTCTATTTGTTTCGTATTTCGGAGAAAAGGTCAGGCCAGAAAAGAAAGCTGGTAAAATCTGGTTACATGGGATTTTTTACGTCTTCAAAGGAAATCACTAAAACTTTACAATAACAGTTTGATACATTGGAGGGAATTTAGTGTAAGAGAGATTTATTAATGTTAAAAATTGATCACAAATTTATGTAACTTAATTTTCACTGATATTACAGAAAACTAAGACTGTGCGCTTTGGCCGGCTAAAACGAATAAAATGAATAAAATAAAAAAAATGAAGACATGAACAACACGAACAAAACGAATAATCGAATAAAATTATCAGTTAAGAAATCAACGAAACAAAAGAAGACTTCTTCAAATGAATAAAAAAGATCAACTTCACGTTTTGACAACTGCAACTCTTGATTTTTTTATACATTTGACAGAGTCTTCTTTTGTTTTGTTGATTTCTTAACCTTAATTATTCGGTTAATCGTTTTGTTCGTTTTGTTTATTTTATTCATTTTATTTCGTTTAGCCGGCCAAAGCACACAGCCCTAACAGAAATATATTCTTATTACAATATTGATTTTACATATACTTAACATGAAGTTTCTTTAAAATTTTACATTACCGTGGATCATTATTGTAAAAAATTTTATTCTTGACAAAATTACCAAACATTAACTGTGTAAAACTGTCTGTTACGTAACCTTCCCAGGCGGAAATATTATACATAGTCTCTGCAAACTGAATAGCTTTTCACTTGTTTCATAATGTACTTGTCATTTGTTTATGTATAATTTTTT
Organism: Euceroptres primus; assembly: GCA_037177015.1. NCBI lineage: Eukaryota > Metazoa > Arthropoda > Insecta > Hymenoptera > Figitidae > Euceroptres > Euceroptres primus. The sequence continues at coordinate 12,789 of JBAGKK010516701.1, forward strand.
AGACTATTACTAATAATAATCTCTCGAATAATCTATAAGTGTTTGCAACTAATACATTTCGTTCGCAGCATGAAATTGGTTTGCAGAGATGCTTTTGTTTTTTTATTATTTTATATGTTGAGATTGGTTTTTATATTATTATAATAACAATAATCTTGATGGGTTTCCGTTCGCAGTGGGAAGTTGCTCCGCAATTGATAATTTTACGTTCGCAGTGTGAAGTTGCTTCACTATTGATAAATAATTGTTATGTTGTTGACGTTTTTCAATTGTTTTTAATAATAATTTTAATTTGTTCACCTGATTTTAATTATTCTTACTAATAATAATCTATAAGTGTTCGCAGCTAGTACATTCCGATCGCAGCATGAAGTTGGTTCGCAGAGATGCTTTTGTTTTTTTATTATTTTATATTTTAAAATTGGTTTTTGTATTATTATATAATAACAATAATCTTGATGGATTTCCGTTCGCAGTGTGAAGTTTCTTTACTATTGATAATTATTGTGATGTTGACGTTTTTCAATTGTTTTTAATAATAACACAGGCACACAAAAGAAAAAAGTCTGGTACTCTTGACGAGACACATGTATTCCTATGTATTTTGAGACGCTGAATCCGAATCTGAAGTCAAAATAGCATCTTTCATGATTGGTTTTTGACATAACCTTAAAAAACCGTACTTTGGAGTATATGATGGAAAAACGTGTTTTTTTAAGGGATTCAAGCTGCTGATTCCAAAAATAGAGCCAGATTAGTTATATAAC
>JBAGKK010516712.1:0-13553 GCA_037177015.1 Euceroptres primus
ACCTTTATTAATTCTCTGGATTACTTTCCACACAGAGATCTCAAGTTAGACCATTTCTACACACACACACCCGCGCGCGCGCGCGTGTGTGTGTGTGTGTGTGTGTCAAATTCCAACTTTCAATTAATTTTATATTCAAATTACGAAAGTTTTATAATCATGCGCTTTTCATTTCAAATCAATTTCCCCATTAGTCTTGTATTTGTTGACACTGTTGGGGTCTTTACCCTACTTCTCAGTTTAGACTTTAGGTTATTTGAAAATTAGTCTTTCACTTAAAATGATATAAATCACTTTTTGAAAAAAAAAACAAGAATATTTTTATAAGTTCAAAAAAAAATGCAGAGATTTGAATAAAAATTTGATCGTTTTTTGAAAATAGGCATTAAAAATTATTGTCTCCAAATCCGGCTTGTTTAACCTTTTTATGAAAATTTTTGAACCTCGATTTCCATAAAACCTGTCCTTTATTTATTTTTTATATTCTATACAATGAACAGGAAGTTCAAATTGTCTTTATAATGGATAATGTAATAAATTACACAGAGTTTTGTGGGCAATAACCTTCTACTTTCACTAGGAATACTTTCATATCCTCATCTATTCATGAATCAAAAATAAACAGTTCCTTCCAGGTCCAATATATATATTTTTTAGTCTTAGCCATTCATCGATATGAATAAGTTTATGAATACATGTTTGATTGCTTTAATTTTAATAGATATTAATTTATTATTACCAGGGATTATACACTATTTTTAGGATATATTGTCTTAACAGACTCACGTAATCGTCTCAACGGCTTTTCTTTTAGCGAGATTTCTTGACACTGAAGGTCGCTCCTTCTTTATGTCCTTATTCTTTTGTCACACAAGCATTAGCATTGCATAATATTGAAGGAGAATCTTGCTTTTATGCTGACACTTCAATGCCGGGTATATTTTTCCTCAAGATCAGACAAATTTAAAACACAAGATCTTGAATTTTTTTTTTAATCAACCCAATTTCCAACCCTTCCTCTTCTATGAAGAAAAATATTGACAATATACGTCAAAAAATAAAATTAATCGAATTTAATTAAGGGATTATATCCCTTTGAGTTGTCGAAAGACAAGGTATTTTTTGGAGGGATATGAATATACCCCAAAATTTACTTGTCATAATTTTCATTTGACCGAAATTCATGTTACCGAGTAATCATGTGTCATAATTTTTATTTATCCGAATTGCCATTCGCCATAATTTCTATTTATTGAAATGATTATTTGTCATAATTTTGATTTATCTGCATCGCCATATGCCATAATTGCTATTTATCCGAATTATCATTTGTGATAATTTTTATTTGTCCTAAATTTCATTTCTCCTAATTTTTATTTACTCGATTAGCCATTTGTCCTAATTTTAATTTATCCTAATTTTCGTTTGTCCTTATTTTCATTTGTTCGAATAGCCATTTGTCATAATTTTAAATTATCGGAATCGACATTAATCATAATTTTTTTGTATCCGAATAATCATTTTTCATAATTTTGATTTGTCCTAATTTTCGTTTATTTTCATTTATCCGAATTGATATTTGTCGTAATGTCCTAATTTGTCGTATTTGCCCTAATTTGTCGTATTTGTCCTAATTTGTCGTATTTTTCCTAATTTGCATTTGTCCGTTTAACCATTTTTCATCATTTCTATTTATCCGACTCGCTATTTTCCTTACTTTCTATTTATCCGTATCATTTGTCCTAATTTCCATTTGTCATAATTTTTATTTATCCAAATTGTCATTTGTCATAATTTTTATTTGACCTAATTTTCATTTGTCCTAATTTTTATTTATTCAAATTGTAATTTGTTATTATTTTTATTTGGCCTCATTTTCATTTGTCTTAATAATCATTTGTCATAATTTTTATTTTGCCTAATTTTCGTGTGTCTTAACTTTCGTTTGTCCTAATATTCATTTGTTCGAATGGTAAATCGGACAAATGAAGATTATAACAAATGACGATTCGGATAAATAGAAATTATAACAAATAACAATTCGGATACATAAATATTATAAGAAATGACAATTCGGATAAATAAAAATTATGGCAAATGTCTTTTCGAACAAGTGAATATTAGGACAAACGAAAATTAGGACAAATGAAAGTTAGGACAAACGAAAATTAAGAAAAACAAAAATGATGGCATATGGCTATTAGGACAAATAAAAATTACGACAAATGACAATTCGGATAAATGAAAATTATGCACTGAAAAAAATGTTTAGGCCAACTACTTAGTTTGTAAGATATGGTATTGCTATTTTATTAGTTGGAACACCTATTTTATGAGTTGTTCGCACTAATTGAATAGTCATTGCACATAGTTGTCCCAACTAATAAAATAGCAGCACCATATCTTACAAAGTAATTAGTTGGCCCAACTAACCATTTTTTTCAATGTGATAAATGAAAATTAGGGCAAATTACGATATGCATAAATAGAAATTATGGCAAATATCGAGTCGGTTAAATAAAAATTATGAAAAATGGCTATTCGGACAAATGCAAAGTAGGACAAATAAAAATCACGACAAATTTCAATTCGGATAAATGAAAATTATAACAAACGAAAACTAGGACAAATAAAAATGATGAAAAATGGTTATTCGGATAAATAAAAATTATGATAAATGGCGATTTGGATAATTTAAAATTATAAAAAAGGCTATTCGGATAAATGAAAATTAGGACGAACGAAAATAAGGACAAATTAAAATTAGGACAAATGGCTAATCGAGTAAATGAAAATTAGGAGAAACGAAAATTAGGACAAATAAAAATTATGACAAATGATAATTCGGATAAATGAAAATTATAACAAACGAAAATTAGGACAAATAAAAATTATGACAAATGAACTAAATATGGCAAACTATTATTCGGCAACATGAATTTTGGTCAAATGAAAATGATGACAAGTGTGTTTTGGGGTATATTCATGCGCCTCCTTTTTTTGGGAATTTTTTTTTTGAAAATATTTATAAAGCAATAAAAATGAGGTTTGGAGGGTTTATGATACATGTCTTTGGGTACTAAAATCAATTTTTTATTTTCCAAAGAAATACAAAATGGCGATCCAGTGTTCGGTAGAAAGAGGACGCCTTTTTAGGCTCTCCACGGGCGGAAACGTTGGAGACGCACATCAAAACCTAGGGTAAACAAAAAAAAGTTTTTCATTATCTACATTAGTTTTGCGAGAGAAGTACACACGATTATTGCAAAATATTGATTTTTTGCAAAATGGCGTCAATATAAAAAAATTCTTTTTTTCTTCTTTTCTTTTTATATTGACGCCATTTTGCGAAAAATCAATCTTTTGCCATAATCGTGTGTATTTCTCTCGCAAAACTAATGAAGATAATGAAAAAATTTTTTTGTTTGACCTAGGCTAGGTGCTGATGTGCCTTTCCAAAGTTTCCGCCCGTGGGGGGATTCAAAAAACGGCGTTCTTTTTCTGCCGACCACTGGGCTGCCAGTTTGTATTTTTTTGGAAAATAAAAAATTAATTTTAGTACCCAAAGAAATTAATAATAAACCCTCCAAACCTAATTTTTATTGTTTTATAAGTATTTTTTTTTTAAATCCCAAAAAGCCTTGTCTTTCGACCACTCAAAGGGATATAATCCCTTAAAGAAGTGTCAGAACATCAAAACCCTCATATTTCATGTGAAATATCAATTCTATTATATTTTGATTACATTCTTATTCATCCATTTCGTTAAAGCATTTTTGTTTCCTGGTGTTTCCAGCCTGGGCGAAGGGCCAAACTCCGTTGTTCGATCCCTGGGGATGGCTCGAAACTATCTCACGCACATGGAATCGAGTGGGATGCTCATGATAAGGGTGGAAATGGCGAAGAGGTTAGGGTGGTAGGTCATTGCCCTTACAGGAAGGCCGGTAAATATCGACCCTCCCTTCGCTCGACTCCATTTCCATCCAGACCAGCCAATCATTCGTTGTCCTGAACTCCCTTCTCCTTCCCCTTTCCGTTCTGAGTTTGTGTGTGAGTTTGTTTTAACCCCTATGAACACCCACAGGAACACTTCTACTACCAACTACATTACTACAACTACGTCTCACCACGAGGTCTTCATGCGATATCCCAAGGTCAACGGCTCAGCGTCGTTCAAAGCCCCAACGAGAACCATATTTCGTCTATTCTTTCCCCCTAATTCCTCTTGTCACAGTCCAAGACTCTAACGACTTTTTCCCCAAAGAAAGAAACTCCAATCTTCATTCCTCTTTCGCAAATATAAATCATTAATATAAAAAGTCGTGCAGGGTAATTTTATCTTTTGGAAATATATCGGGCATTTCTGTTATCTCGACTCTAGTCTGAATTGTTGGATATTCTCGGTGGAATCAGAATAAGATTTCTTTAGGATTCTTTCTTTCTCTTCTTAGGATTTCCTGCTCGTGACAATAATTCTCTTTCCATTGTTAGATCAAAAAGGAAGATTTGGAGAAGGAAGTCCTAGAACTATATTTGCATATTACTTATGCTCTTTATATAAGATTTCTTTCTACCGCTTCGTGGGGCCGAGAACACGTAGAGTTCGTAGAGTCAGTAATGTGATCACAAATATCCTTCATGGAGATCCGATTTCAGTAACAACGACGAGTTCAAACCAATATTTAATCCAAACAACGACGAGTTCAAATCAATATTTAATCCAAACAACGGCGAGTTCAAATCAATATTTAATCCAAACAACGACGTGTTCAAATCAATATTTAATCCAGGAAGTAAAACATCTCGAGTCACAATTTTCGTCTCGTAATTCACAAATAATGAAAATCTTTCCCTTTGTTCTAGATTTGGAAGATTGGTACCTGGTTTCTCAAGGCCAAGGTCAACGTTCGGAGTTTCGTTGGGAGGGAAGTTCTTTCATCTGTAGAGTCGACAAAAAGAGCGATTTTCTTAATCGTGAAGTGACAAGGCGACTATGAGTCAGCAGCCATGTTTTCGTGCGAGGTCTTTGAACCACCCTGACTGTCTGGGCGAAGCGTTTGAACCGGGACGTCCGAAGGTTGCCTGAGGTTATAAGTCTACCTCCAACTCCGTTTCCAACCTCATTGAAGACTCTGGTTTTGTTGGTTTTGAACGATCTCTGGAGAAGGGAGAGTCTCTCCCTTTTTTGTGGATTCTTTATCCTTCACTGATTCCTTCTCTCCCCTCGTCTCAAACTTGCCAATTTAGTTAAACCCTCTACGAGGAAAAAAGAAATCGTGTCATTGAACTTGGACTCTGTCTTGAAACGAAAATCTTTTCAGAAAAGGGATCTGGATAAATTATATATTTCTGTCCTCAATTCTGGAGGTAGGAGCAGGCTTCTTGGTTAAATTAAATAAAAGTTATGAAGCAGAATCATTCCTACGTAATATTCAAAATCAACCAAGTTTTATTTATAGCAGAGCTAATTTGATCAAATTAGAGACAAATTGCTACACAGCTTCCATCATCGTTTTTTCCCCTTTGGCTCGAGTTTTCGAAGCTTCTAAATTTAAGGTGGAAATAAAAAGTCTGAATGTTTGCGATAGTCGAAAAAAGAAGTATGCCTCGAGTTTTCAGGATGAAATTTGATTAGGTGAAAAGTGTAGAGATTTGTTAAAGTGATAGTCTAATTAGCTGTGAGGAATATTATTTCAGGAGAGTGTAGATTCTACAGAGGGATGGTTTGATCCAAAATGCTGTGAATGGGAAATGTGGACGAAATTTAAAGGGAAAAATAGGTCATGCAACCCCTTTTTGCGCCTATCCTAGATGATGAGTGAATCTAGGCTGAGGGAGTGCATATAGGTATCGATCGTGAACCACGGTACTGCAGGCTGGCCTGGTGCACCGACGAAACTGGGTTACCTAACCTACCCTAGACACAAAGAGCTCCTGTGGAGTTGTAGACGCTCGTGAATCTACAAATACTACTTGAGCCTGGTATTCCACTGAGCCAGTGACGAGACAACGCCCTGTCGTTCGTGACGAGTCGATTCACTGTCGCGAACTTGTTGCCTTGTCAATAAACCTCGGTCAGGGACGATGAGCTTGTATGGATGGAAAATAGAGATTATTTGATTTTTGAGAAATTGATGGCAACTTGCTCTTTTGTCCCTTAGTTATTCTGGTCCTTACTTCTTTATTATCTATTTCAATGAAGTTCTTGACCTTTCAGCTTCGTTGGCTATTTACCCCTTAGTTGGCATCCGGGGTTACTGTGACCCCACGCCTGACGTTATCTCAAGAATTCTTTTTCACTGAAGGTGAAGGTTAGTCTCATTTTTTACGTATTTAACCATTTTTTTTCGCGGAATTAATTATACTACAAGAAAGTTTAACTCTTGAACTTCGAAAAAGGTCTGAAAAGTTAGCCAGACCCCATGTGCCAACTCCGAAATTCTAGGGAAGTGTGCCAACTAAGGGTTAAGATTCTATTCATTCACTACTTGTGAGAAAGACATAGGCTCTGCTATTTTGGATTCTAAGGAGGGTTTAGTGAATTAAAACTTGAGTCACTCATGCAGGCAATTTTGTGATTGATTTTTTAAATAGGATTGTAGTTGGAATTTCAAATCGATTTTTGAGTTCAATTTTAACTTGGATTTTAATTCAAAGTTTTAAGTAATTGTAGCTTTAAATTTAAATTCGGCTTTAGCTTCAATTTTAAATTAAACTCCGATTTGAGTTTTAAATTTGATTCCTGATTGGATTGATTGAATTTTAAATGTCGACAATTTTTAATTGAATACCAATTACCAACTCCAATTCAAAATCGTCAAGTCTAATCTTAAATTTCATTCCTGATTGGATTCCAGCTTCAATTTTAAATTGTATTCTAGTATCTAGTTCAAATTGAATTGTCGTTTTAAATTTAAATTCAGTTTTATAGCTCCAAATGAATTTGATTTAAGTTCCAATTTTAAATTGAATTCCAAATTCAATTTTAAATTTGATTCCTCGTGATTCTAACTCTAATTTTAAATTCGATTCCTCATTGGATTCCAACTCCTATTTGAAATTATGAGTCCGTGACTATTTGAAATTTTACTCCAATTTGAAATTAAATTCCAATTTGAGTTTTAAATTTGATCCCTGATTGGATTCATTGAATTTCAAATTTTGGCTCCAATTCTTAATTGAATGCCGATTACCAACTTTAATTCAAAACCGTCAAGTCTAATCTTAGATTTCATTCCTAGTTGGATTCCACTTCAATTTTAAATTGTATTCTAATTTCTAGTTCAAATTGGACTGTCATTTTAAAATTGAATTCAATTTTTTAGTTGCATATCAATTTGATTCTAGCTCCAATTTTAAATTGGATTCTAGCTTAAATTTTAAATTTGATTCCTCGTTGGATTCTAACTCCAATTTTAAATTCGATTCCTTATTAAATTCCAACTTATATTTGAAATTATGAGTCTGTGACCATTTGAAATTTCACTCTAATTTGAAATTAAACTCCAATTGGAGTTTTAAATTTGATTCCTGATTGGATTGATTGAATTTTAAATGTTGGCTCCAATTTTTAATTGAATACCAATTACCAACTCTAATTCAAAATCGTAAAGTTTAATTTAAAATTTCATTCCTGGTTGGATTCCAACTTCAATTTTAAATTGTATTCTAATATCTAGTCCAAATTGAATTGTCGTTTTAAATTTAAATTCAATTTTATAGCTCCAAATGAATTTGATTATAGCTCTAATTTTAAATTGGATTCCAAATTCAATTTTAAATTTGATTCCTCGTTGGATTCTAACTTTAATTTTAAATTCGATTCATCATTGGATTTCAACTCCTATTTAAAATTATGAGTCCGTGACTATTTGAAATTTTACTCCAATTTTAAATTAAATTCCAATTTGAGTTTTAAATTTTATTCCTGATTAGATTGATTGAATTTTAAATTTTTGCTCCAATTTTTAATTGAATGCCGATTACCAACTTCAATTCAAAACCGTCAAGTCTAATCTTAGATTTCATTCCTGGTTGAATTCCGGCTTCAATTTTAAATTGTTCTAATTTCAAGTTCAAATTGTATTGTCGTTTTAAATTTAAATTCAATTTTACAGCTCAAAATGAATTTGATTCTAGCTCTAATTTTAAATTGAATTCCAAATTCAATTTTAAATTTGATTCCTCGTTGGATTCTAACTCTACATAATTTTGAATTCGATTCCTCATTGAATTCCAACTCGTACTTAAAAATGTGTGTCAATTCCTATATTTATTGTATTTCCACTTTAATTTGAAATTTTATTGAACTTCCACTTTAATTTGAAATTTTATTAAATTTTCAATTTAATTTGAAGTTTGTTTCAACTCCAATATTAAATTAGATTCCAATTCAAAATTGAATTCGATTCCAACTCCAAATTGAATTAGATTCCAGCTCCAATTTGAAATTGGATTCAAATATTAAGTTGTATGTTAATTTCTAATTAGTATCCAAATAAGATTCCTGTTTTAAACTGGATTCCAATTTCAAATATTCTACTTTAAAATTATATAAAAGTTTAAAAAGGTGCATGGTATTCAATTTGCCTGCAGGGGATATTGTTGGCGTAGGTGTTTTGAACACGTAACTTTTGCAGGATTGACACCGGTTTAAGCGTAGCGGATAGTTCGTTCGCGACTATCCTGAAACGATAAGATAAGAACTTGATAGCAGTCGCTTGAGAGCTTCAAATTTCAGTAATTTTCTGAGTTATACATATGTAAAGCATTTGCAGCTTTTCTTCTATAGCAAAATTTTTCACAATTGATATTGACTATTACAAAAAATGAATTCTGATTTCAGAAATCTTATACTAAATTGAATAAAGAAGATTTCAAAGTTAAGTCAAGTAATTAATTATCAGATGAAATATTCTCACATTACAAATTTGATTTATTTGATCCAGTTTTTACTTTACGAGTTCTTTATCCAAAAAGTTTATTTAATCTCTGGAATACTCAGATTAACAGATCTATTTTCATGTTAATTTTACTTATTGATAGGATGTCATGATTTATTTCTACTAATTTAAAATTGAGATATTAGGTTGTGCGTCAATTGAAAAATCATTGTCTTTGACATTTTTTTTTTTATGTGATAAATGAGATGATTTGCTGGGCTGCTTGTATGCTACAAGCCCAAGTTCTTGAGACGGTCGATCAAACATTCTTACGACTTCTTAAATCGTTGCAGCAAAATCTCTTCAAAAATAGTGTAACGTCCTCGATAGCTGACCAAATGATTTAAATCCCATCTAGCTATATCAATTCAATCGACTTTTTCTCTTCACCAACTGTGTGACTAATTTTCTTTCATGTAGACATTTACATTTTATTTCCATTGTCTTCTTAATCCAATTTATGCAAATTTTTTTTAAATTAAAAAGCATTACCTTGAACTAGAAATATAAATATAGAATTATAATTGAAATATAATTTTGAAGTGATTAGTTAATTTTCCTTTTCTTTTTTAGGAGTTGAATATTCTTGATAAACACCATGTGGAGAACCCGCGCTTTTCAGAATGGATTCCAGCATGCATGGTCCATGAGTGGAGATGCTGGAGTTATCACGAATGAAGCATTGCATGCGCAGTAGAACTTTACATACGATTTCATGCCTTGCTACTGCATCCACGTTGGTCACAGGGAATCTTATTGTTTATTGCGCATGCGTTTTTATGCAGACCTGTCCACCAAGCACACGTTTCATTCGGTTGACTCTTGTGTGGTTTACCTTTTGACTACATACTTCCCAGGGATGTATTTCATGTCCAAGTTGAAAAAAAAACTTTCCCAATTTTCTGCTTTTCAAATTGGACCAAAAAAGTCCCCGAAGTCTTATGATTGCTCCGAAACATTTCTGCAATCTTTATCTGATTTTTCAAAAATAGATTTGATCTACATACGTTGTTATTAGAAAGCTTTGTCTGGGATCGATAACTCGTCATTATATCTCATTTGTATTTCGTCCTTGATGAACCTGGTTTCATATTCATCTAATCTGCTTGACTGATTTCTCTATTCTCCATTCTATTGTCAACTATTATCCTTGATTAATTCGCATTCTTCGCTCGCAATTATCATAGATTATTCTTCTTGTATTTTCTATAGGAAATTTGAGATGATACTTCGATTAGTCAGTAGTTAAATTTAGTTTCTGATACTAACTAATCAGGAGTTTGTCATGTTGAAATTTGTCAGAATTTCTTTCTCTGTCAAAAACCAAAGTAAACTCCTTCCATAAAAATTCCAAAGATAATTCCAGTCATTGCTATTGCAATCAGAGATCCATAAATGGACATTATCGAGTCACTACGGCCCTGAAAGTTGGTAGTTGCAGGATTGTGCGGGTAGGGGTCGGTTCGTAGGTCGTGCGCGGAGGGCCGACCTGCATCAGTCTACTTTGCGTTCCTGCTAAAGGGAACGCTTACTCGTTTGCACTTTTTCTGACAGTGAATTAAAAAACCGCGTGTCGAGAGGACTCACCTTCTAATCGACGTAGGCGTCACCTTTCACACCTTCTGGTGCCATTTACCTCTCAGGATTATCAAGAAACCCCCACGAAATTCAAAGAAAAACAACTCGATCATCACTAAACCAAACATTGACTTGGATCGCTGCTCCAAGTTCCAAAACTTGCTAGTCTCTCTTCGAGACTTGCAGACAGACAACTCACATTTTTTACTACCGGAGGAATTCGCCGTCGAGACGAGGTCGTCGAATTTTTTTCACTTGCCTCCAGTCTGATGGGGACCCCTTCAGATGCTAACAACTACCAATTCATCAAGCATCTGTGTGTATTTTTAAAGTGGCCTAGACTCTGAAATTTCGATCCAGTGAAACCAGGAGTGGATTCTTCATCCCCTTTTATAAAAAAGTTTTGAGAATCTTTAAAAAGAGATTTTAAGGATCTTTAAAAAGACATTTTGAGAATCTTTAAAAAGAGATTTTGAGGATCTTTAAAAAGAGATTTTGAGGATCTTTAAAAAGAGATTTTGAGAATCTTTAAAAAGAGATTTTGAGGATCTTTAAAAAGAGATTTTGAGGATCTTTAAAAAGAGATTTTGAAGATCTTTAAAAAGAGATTTTAAAGATTTAAACGCAGATTTTAGAAAGGGTGTGTTTTGATAAGGTCGACATTTTTTTGCATGACCTATGAAGTTTTGCTGTGAGCGAGGGAACAAGAGTGGAGGTGGAAGAGGGACCAGGACGCCCGCCGAGTCTTAAATATCGATTTTGGCACGGACGAGCTATAGTCCGTCCACCTGAAATCCTCGAGTTATCCACAAACCGTCTGACAGTCGCGCGCTTTCAGTTCGCGGGTGAGAAACGATTTCTCCCTGATGATAAAGATGAAAAATAATCGTCCAATTCGGTCCAGTAGAGTGATTTTTGCATTGTCAGTTTACTTAAGGTGACTTGTGGGTGATTGTGTTCGTGCTTCTGTATGTGTGCCAAAAATGCGATTAGCGTTGATCATTCAGCCTTCACCCTCTATCCGCAAAAACGCTCCATTAAGCCTCCAATCGATACAACGCTCTACCTCCAAAATCATCCCTTGAGACGTGACTGATTTTTGAAACAACCTGATTGGATAAGTCACGAGTGAGATTCTGCAGCTAAAGTTACAGAAACCAAAGATAAACTGAAGATAGGAGTGCAGGAAATAACAAGGTAAAGAGAGAGGAAGTAAGAGAACAGGAAGTAACGAAGTAAAGAGAGCAGGAAATAACTGAAGGTAAAGAAGAAGACAAGGAAACTGATGATCAAAGAGAGAGTAAAGAAGTAGAGATTGAGTCCATTGTAGATGAAGGCCAAGAAGATCCAACAAACTGCCTCATTGCAACAAAAGAAAAATCTCTTGGAGATCCAGCAAATTTTGCAGCATGTGCCTAAAATCTTAAGAGATAAGGGATGGTGGAGTTGGGAGCCAGTGTTGCCTTAGGAATCGAGACCACTATGGAGCAATGGTGCCCCATGACTGGTTGAGAGTCCCCAGACCAAGGAGGACCGGAAGCTGCGGAAATATGGTTTCCAGATATGGTGTCACGAAAGATGGCGCGGTGAGCGTCGCGTCCATGCACTGCCTGCTACCACATTGTGGAGGACCTCATCATCTGTCGCCGCACCCCCAAAATCCGGCCCCCCAAATGCCACCTCACACCCACACCCATAATCACGTGCATCCGCACAATCATCAGCCGCCACCTCCGCCAAGTCCACATGGGCACCTCAACCATCTCAACCATGCTCAGCATCAGCTCACAATTAATATTGGACATCATCAACATCAGAACCAGCAAACACAGCATCAACAGGCGCCGCCGCAGTACCGCATCATTACGGCGGCTGCTAGTAAGTCGAGATAAGAGAAGGTCACTGGGTCATTGATTCCAAGGGTTCCAGGAATCCAGGTCTTTGGATTTTGTACTTCCGGATTGTTGGGAATTATACGGTTTGAGATAGAATCATTCAGGATGATTTTGTCTTTCGGGACAGGTTGAAGTTCTGTTTTTCGTTGTTGAGATTGAAAGATGGGCATTTCCATGAAAAATTGACAGATTTATTCATGCGTCACGTCACATTAATTCATATTAAAAAAACGCACTATTCTTGGAATTGGAATTTTTTCATATTATTCTTATGAATAGTGAGCACAAGCTTCGGAAACTTCTACTCTTTTTTTAGTCTTAACAAATAGTGCGTTTTTCTATATGAATTAATGTGACGTGACGCACAAACATTTTGTCCGCTTTTTCATGGAAATGCCCAGATATTGTTTGGTTAGTTGATTGATCGATTCGTTTTGGAAAACTGTGTTTAATCAGGGTGTCTAGCGTCCTGAAAATTCTTGAAAACCTGGAAAAGTCCTGGAATTTTTTTTACCTGGAATAACCTGGAAAAGTCCTTCAATTTTGCTTATAGTCCTGAAATTCTTATCTCTCTAAATTTCAATGAGTAGTTTTCTTCAAATGTTAGGCTTGCTACATCAGGTCAGAGAATTCTCATTCTGGAAAATCAGAGAATTCTGAAAAGTCAGTGAATTCTGGAAAGTCAGTGAATTCTGGAAAGTCAGGGAATTCCGGAAAGTCAGGGCATTCCGGAAAGTCAGAAAATTGAAAAATGGTAAGGGAAAATCGGGAAGTCAGGTAAAATTTTCAAAGAGTCAGGGAATTTTTTTGATTCGACAAATTATAATTATATCTCAATAGTTATAATCATAATTTAACCATTTTAATAATTATATAATTATAATATTACAAAATCAGGTATCACAGTCAGTCCCATATTTCCCTTTTTCCCCCTTTGCCCTTTTATTCTCCAAATCTCCTAAAATCACTTTTTTAATAGTTTTATTCCTTTTTCTCCCTTTTCCCTTTTTATATTTACATTTCCGAATAATTTCCCAAGTATTAGGAGAAATAGAAACTTCTGACATTCAAAAACTCTTTTAATGTTTTCTTAAATATCCCATAATTTCCAAATTTTCAAAATCTACGAAAGTCTCTT
>JBAGKK010516723.1:0-11781 GCA_037177015.1 Euceroptres primus
GAAACGCGTGGCGGTCTCGGGTAGATGAGGCAATGAACTTTCGAGTTCCAAATGCCGATAAATAATAATAATAATCCTATTTTCATAAGAGTGTAGCTCATCATCAGATAATCTAAACAAGCAAAAGATAAATCGTCAGTAAAACGGTAAAAATTGTCCGTAAAACGGAAATTAAATTGTGGCTAAAGTAGAACGAAATTTTTGTAATTAGTTACAATTATGAGTAAATCAGAATATAACGTCGTTAAGGTAAAAAAATCTGTTGGTAAAGTAGTTAAAACTGTCAATAAAGCAGATTAAATTAGAGAGAAATAATTTTAAGTAATCGAACATACAGAATTAAAATTTTAATTGAAATTAAAATTGTAGAAATGGTAGAAATTGTCGGTAAAACAGAAATTAAATTGTGGCTAAAGTAGAACGAAATTTCGGTAGTTAGTCAAAATTATCAGTAAATCAGAATATAAAGTCGTTAAGGTAAAAAACAGGGTTGGTAGAGTAGTTAAAATTGTCACTAAAGCAGATTAAATTAGAGAGAAATAATTTTAAGTATTCGAACATACAGAATCAAAGTTTTAATTAAAATTAAAATCATCAGTAAGACGGTAGAAATTTTCGGTAAAACAGAAATTAAATTGTAGCTAAAGTAGAATGAAATGTGGATAATAAGTCAAAATTGTCGGTAAATCAGAACACAACGTCGTTAAGGTAAAAAAATTGTTGGTAAAGTAGTACAAACTGTCGATAAATCAGATTAAACTAGAGAGAAATAATTTTAATTAATCGAACTTACAGAATTAAAATTTTAATTATAATTAAAATCGTCGGTAAAATCGTAGAAATTGCCGGTAAAACAGAAATTAAATTGCAGCTCAAGTAGAACGAAATGTCGGCAATAAGTCAAAATTGTCGGTAAATCAGAAGACGATCCCGTTAAGGTCAAAAAATTGTTGGTAAAGTAGTACAAACTGTCGATAAATCAGATTAAACTACAGAGAAATAATTTTAAGTAATCGAACTTAGAGAATTAAAATTTTAATAATTATAATTAAAATCGTCGGTAACACGGTAGAAATTTTCGGTAAAACAGAAATTAAATTGTAGCTAAAGTATAACGAAATGTCGGTAATAATTCAAAATTGTCGGTAAATCAGAAGACAACGTCGTTAAGGTAAAAAAAAGTGTTAGTAAAGTCAATAAGGCAGATTAAGCTAGAGACAAATAATTTTAAGTAATCGAATTTAGAGAATTAAAATTTTAATTATAATTAAAATCGTCGGTAGAACGGTAGAAATTGGCGGTAAAACAGAAATTAAATTGTAGCTAAAGTAGAACGAAATGTCGATAATAAGTCAAAATTGTCGGGAAATCAGAACACAACGTTAAGGTAAAAAAATTGTTGGTAGAATAGTACAAACTGTCGATAAATCAGATTAAACTAGAGAGAAATAATTTTAATTAATCGAACTTACAGAATTAAAATTTTAAATAAAATTAAAATCGTCAGTAAGACGGTTGAAATTGTCGTAATAATTTTAAGTAATCGAACATATAGGATTAAAATTTTAATTGAAATTAAAATCGTCAGTAATACGGTAGAATTTTTCGGTAAAACAGAAATTAAATTGTAGCTTAAATTAAATTCACGTTAAAAAAGTGTTGGTGAAGTCGATAAAGCAGATTAAGCTAGAGAGAAATAATTTTAACTAATCGAACTTAGAGAATTAAAATTTTAATAATTATAATTAAAATCGTCGGTAACACGGTAGAAATTTTCGGTAAAACAGAAATTAAATTGTAGCTAAAGTATAACGAAATGTCGGTAATAATTCAAAATTGCCGGTAAATCAGAAGACAACGTCGTTAAGGTAAAAAAATTGTTGGTAAAGTAGTACAAACTGTCGATAAATCAGATTAAACTAGAGAGAAATAATTTTAATTAATCGAACTTACAGAATTAAAATTTTAATTATAATTAAAATAGTCGGTAAAACGGTAGAAATTGTCGGTAAAACAGAAATTAAATTGTAGCTAATGTAGAACGAAATGTCGGTAATAAGTCAAAATTGTCGGTAAATCAGAACACAACGTCGTTCAGATAAAAAAAATGGTTGGTAAAGTAGAACAAACTGTTGATAAAGCAAATTAAACTAGAGAAAATTAATTTGCAGTAATCGAAAATAAAGAATTAAAATTGATATTAATTTGAAATGATAATTACTGCATTTTATAATTGTAATAAATATTGTATCAGAATAAAAAATAAAAAAATAAAATTTAAGTAATAATGAAACAGTCGTACGTGACCAGCAGAGAGTGCTTCTCGCCTCCATCATTTATGCTGGCCCTTAGCCGAGTTAGAAAACGGAGAAAATTGATAAGAATTCGTGGTGGAACGATAGAGGGAGAGAGAAGAGTCAAGTTAGAAGGTGGGGGTGGGGGTGGCAGGCATGGAACGAATAGGGGTGGGAAACTGGCGGCAAATTGAATCTCGTACAAGACGTGACCGCCCCCGGGAGCACCGACGTCTGTACCCTGAAAATCACGACATGACTCGGGCTACAATACATATTACGCTTCGAAGAAGCGGTCACGATAGCTCTCAGAATTCCACGTTCTCTTAAATCCGCCATCTTATAAATTCCTCCTGGCAAAAAACGTGCTCCACAATTTTTGTCATCTAAAAAATACGTTAAACTTGTCAATTTTCTGAATTAGACAATCCTTGCCAGATAATTAAAGTTTATTCTAAAATATTCGAATTAAGGACTAGAACATTTAATATGTGATAATAAGTACAAAATCTGACTTTCCAATATTTTTTTATATTACCGACAGTTCGTTCTACTTTACCGACATTTAACTCTACTTTAACGACTGTTTTTATACTAGCTTACCGGAAATTAATTCTACTTTACTGGCATTTTCTCTGGTTTGCTGGTATTTTTTCTAGATTACCGACAATTAACTCCTCTTTAACCACATTTCACCCTGTTTTACCGACTATTTTTTACTAATTTACCGACAATGTATTTCTTACCGACACTTAGTGTTACTGTACCTTAAGGTGGTCCAAAAATGCACTAGCAACATTTTTTATCGAATTTTCATGCAAATCACCCCCAAAGTTCGAATCCACAAAAATTAAATGCGTTTTTTTTTGCTTTAAAAAAATGATATTCAGAGGTTCTAAACAATTATCTATAGAATACAAGTGAATAATTACTTTTTAAATATCACCGCCATAAGTCTGTTTTATAGGGTCCCAAAAAAACCCATAAGTGAAAAATTGGGTTTTGCGAGTTATTGACGCTAATTATGATTTTTTTGCGGTTTTTTTATTAAAAATTGTTTATAATAGATAAAATATTACTTCTTTCTGATAATTAGATGTTTTGATAAATTTTTTAAACAATTTATAGCAATTTATATTATATATATAAATTGCTTTAAATTGTTAATAAAATTGTTAATATATATATTTATTAATTATTATTAATAAATTGTTAATATATATATATATATATATATATATATATATATATATATAAATTAACAGTTTATAGCAATTTTCTCTTAGAATAGAGTTAGAAAGTCACGGTTTTTGTCGAATTTTTCAACTTTTCAGTTAGAGCGAGGCAATAATCAATTAAAGTTAACTGAAATAATTGTTAGAACAATTTGTTACCATTTATAACAATATTGAATAATGAATAGAATAATGCTAGAAAGTTGCAGTTTTTTCTAAAATTTTCCACTTTTTGTCCACTTTTCAATTAGAGAGAGGTAATAATTAATTCAAGTTAACAAACCTAATTGTTTAAACAATTGATTATTTTTTAAAATATTACTTTCGTTAAATAATGCAAAAAAGTTGCGATTGTTTCTAAAATTTTTAACTTTTTTTCACATTTCAATTAGAGAGAGGTTATAATTAATTCAAGTTAGAAAAAAAATTGTTTAAACAATTTATTATTATTTTTAATAATACTCGCTTTGAATAATGCTAGAGTGTTGCGTTTTTTCTGAAATTTTTGACTTTTTGTACACTTTTTACTTAGTGAGGTAATAATTAATGCAATTTAACAAACATAATTGTTTAAACAATTTATTATTACTCATAACAATATCCTCTTAGAATAATGCTAGAAAGTTGGGATTTTTTCTGAAATATTAAACCTTCTGTCCACTTTTCACTTAGTGAGGTAATAATTAATGCCAGTTAAGAAACATAATTATTTAGAAATTGATTATTGTCTATAAATATCTTCTCTTGAGTAATGCTAGAAAGTTGCGCTTTTTTCTGAAAGCTTCAGTTTTGCTCTGACTTTTTAGTTATGAACAAATAAAATAAATGAACATCAACCAGAATCATTTTTTAAATAGTATTCTATTTTTTTTAAAGTGAAGTATTTTTACTCTTTTGCTAATGTTTTAGAAAAATTAAAATATTAAACAAAAAGGCTATCTTACAGTAGAGATAAAAACAAAGGATGGAATAATAATTAGGAGTAGGTGGGAGGAGTGGATCTGTAAATGACTTTCAAAAATTTAGTTTTAAATTACAACACTAAGTTTATTGCAAAGCGTAAAAGAAATATTTGGAATTGCACACATTTTACTATCAGCCCCCTTCCTTTCCTATCCTGGAGAAAACATGTTGTCAGCGATGATAATATACATATATAGAGATGAAAAAGGCCTCAATTATAATGATTATAACATAATATAATTAAAAATAATAATAAATTGTTTAAACAATTATGTTTGTTAACTTGAAATAATTATTACCTCACTCTAACTGGAAAGTGGACAAAAAGTGAAAATTTTTAGAAAAAACCGCAACTTTCTATCATTATTCTGAAAGAATATTGTTATAAATAATAATAAATTGTTTAGACAATTAAGTTTCTTAACTTGCAATAATTATTACCTCACTAAGTGGAATGTGGATAAAAAGTTAAAAATTTCAGAACTAGCACTGTCTAGCACTAATATAGGACAAGATAGTTATAAACAATAATAATTTGTCACTAGTACCATTTAGCACTAGTATAGGAGAAGATAGTTATAAACAATAATAATTTGTCCAAACAATTATGTTTGCTAAATTGTATTAATTACCACTTCACTCTAAGTGAAAAGTGGTTAAAAAGTTGAAAATTTCAGAAAAACCCGCAACACTCTAGCATTATTTAAAGAGAGTATTTTTTAAAAATGATAACAAATTTTTTCAACAATAATGTTTGTTAACTTGCATTAATTATTACCTCACTAAGTGAAATGTGGACAAAAAGTTAAAAATTTCAGAAAAAACCGCAACTTTCTAGCATTACTATTGGAGCAAATAGTTATAAGTAATAATTTGTTTATACAATTATGTTTGTTAAGTTGCATTATTTATTTACTCACTCTAAGCGAAAATTGGTCAAAAAGTTGAAAATTTTAGGAAAAACCGCAACTTTCTTTCATTATTCTAAGATAATTTGTTATAAAAAATAATAAATTGTTTATTCAGTTATTTCTGTTAACTTTAGTTGATTATTGCCTCGCTCTAACTGAGAAGTTGAAAAAATGTTGAAAAATTCGGAAAAAAACTGCGACTTTCTAACTCTTTTCTAAGATAAAATTGCTATAAACAGTAATAAATTGTTTAGACAATTTATTTAAACATCTAGTTATCAATAGAAAGTAATATGTATTAGAAACAGTTTCTATTTTTAAAAACCGCAAAAAATTATAATTAGCGCCAAAAACTCGCAAAACCCAATTTTTCACTTATGGGGTTTAATTTTTGATTCGTATTCTATGGCTGATAGTGAAGAGAACTATTAAGTTTCAGCTCGATTCACTTAATATTAACGAGTATGAATAAAATTTACAAAAACGTCTTTTTTTCTTATGGAAAATACCTTCATGGGGCTTGCGAAACCTCTAAATATCATTTTTTTGGACCACCCTACTGCACCTACTATCTATTTTGTTTTACCGATCTTTTTTCGGTTTTATCAACAACCTATCCTACTTTATCACCAATAGAGTCTATTTTATCGACCCAAACCTACGTCGCAATTCAAAACATGGGAATTCTTGTTCCTTACTTTACACCAGCTTTAAATAGTGAAAATATTTTTCCACCTTGACAAGGAGCCATTTGAAGCAATTCTACCTCGAGAATTTTCCTTCCATTTGTTTGGAAAACAAACTCGTGCCGCTTTCACAAAAGCATGTCAGTCAATGGTAAAATCTGGAAAACTTACTTATGTAATAAATTTATTTAATCCCCGTTTAATTCATTTATTAAATATTTCTTTCTCTTTATTTCAACAGAATGTTAATTTTATCACTGGCGTAAAAATTCCTGGTGAAATTGGAAAAAAACAATTATCCCTTTTTTTTACCATCCTCGCCTGAAAAGTGTCGCGAGTACGGACCTCGATTTGAGGGAACGTTATTAAAATCTGAAAATCGCCGCGGGTGTCGTTGCTTTAGTCCCGACGAGATGGACAAATGGAAAATTAAAAATGCCAATCTAACGTTGGGAAAAGCCTCGAGCGCGGCCGCTGGAGGTGTCGCTCAAAGAAGCAAAAATACATTTTCGCTCTATCTGCTGACTACGAAATTCCGCGAATGAGCGGTAAGTGGACTCGAGAAATTCTTCGGCTACCTTATCAACTCTCTCAACACACAATTCCAACTCGCGCCAGAGCTACAGTTTAAAAATTAATTCCCCTCGGCGCCCAATCCAGATCCTTAGGAATAATGCAGACTCTGGAAGGAAATAGAGTTGTAGAGTTGACGTATCTACTATATTCGGTAATATCTTTCTCCTGCTGTTCCATTTTCTCTATTTTATTCATTCTCTGCTGAAACAAGGATGTATTTAATAAATTATATTCGTTCCATTCGTAAAAAATAAATTTTACCGACATTTCTTTCTTTTTGTGAAGAAATTTTGTTTTGACTTACCGATAGTTTATTCTGACTTACCGACCGTTTTTTGACTTATCGACCGTTTTTTGACTCATCGACCGTTTTTTCTGACTTATCAAACGTTTTTCCTGACTTATCGGCCGTTTTTCTGACTTATCGACCTTTTTTCTGACTTATCGACAGTTTACTCTCTCTTACCGACCGTTCTTTCTGCCTTCCGACAGCTTATTCTAACTTACCAACCGTTTTTTCTATTTCGCGAACAATTTGTTTTGTTTCCGCTGATTTTTGCAGCTATGGATTCTTGTCCTTATAATTTTCGTGACTTACCCAAAATTATTTGTTTTACTGACAATTTTCACTGCTGTATCGACAGTTCACCTTTTACCGTCTAATTTTCCTGTTTTGCCGACATTAACCGTTTACCTGGAAGTTGATTCTTCTGTAACAACCTGATCTGCTTTATCCATAGTGCTCCCTGTTTTACCGACCATATGTTTTTATTTACCGGCACTCTTGTGTCTATAAATTTTCTCTGTTTTACCAACAATTTTGTCTACTTTTTCTATCAGAAGATTCCATTTCACCGACAATTTATACCGCTTTGTCGACAACTTGTTCTTTATACCGATTATGTGTTCTATTTTCCTCCATTTTGTTCTATTTACCGACAATGTGTTCTGCTTTACCGACAATTTGTTCTGTTTTACCGACAATTATGTCTACTTTTTCTATCAGAAGATTCTATTTAACCGACCATTGATACCGCTTTATCGACAATTTGTTTTGTTATACCATTTGTTTTATTTTCCGATATTTTGTTCTATTTTCGGGTATTTTGTTCTGTTTTAGCGACAATTTGTTTTGTTTTACTGACAATTATGTCTACTTTTTCTATCAGAAGATTCTATTTAACCGACCATTGATACCGCTTTATCGACAATTTGTTTTGTTATACCATTTGTTTTATTTTCCGATATTTTGTTCTATTTTCGGGTATTTTGTTCTGTTTTAGCGACAATTTGTTTTGTTTTACTGACAATTATGTCTACTTTTTCTATCAGAAGATTCTATTTAACCGACCATTGATACCGCTTTATCGACAATTTGTTCTGTTATATCATTTGTTTTATTTTCCGATATTTTGTTCTATTTTCGGATATTTTGTTCTGTTTTACCGAAAGTTTGCTCTGTTTTATCGACGATTTTTTCTGTTTTACCAACAATTTTTTTGTTTCACCGACAATTATTTTTGTTTTACTGACAATTTGTTCTGTTTTACCAGAAATTTTTTAACGACTTTTTCTGATGGTTCAACTATTTTCTAAAACTAATTAGGAGAGATTACAGGAGTACTTAGGTGTAGTTTTCAGTGTAAGAGTTTTGTCAGCGGAATTGTCTAGAATTAACTGAAGCCTGTTCTCATAAGCGACTAAAAGTGTCAAAATTGTGGTCGGGGCGATAGTATAACTTTGCAAGTGAGGATCGAGAAGGCTGGTTAAGTTTCAGAGCGGGGAGCTTGTTGCCGCTTACTATTTAAATTAGTTACCGCTTCGCTCGCCGGTGATTCGATTTACAAGAAACATCTTAACTGAATTCATCCTGCGAGGTACAACGAGAGTATTTTAAAACAATATCATCCCTCCCCCTCCAACCTCTTCTTCAACCAGTCTATTCTTACTTGCACTCTGATGTGCTATATAATGCATTAGAGTGAGACAAACTTGCTCCCTGAGAAACCTCGATTCTACATACTGCATTATTGTAGGTAATAAGACTTTACCGATTTGACTTACCGACATTTTAAAGATTTTTATTAAAATGTTCTGTTTTACCGACAGATTGTTCTGCTTTACCGATTGGGTTTACCACTTAATCGACAGTATGCTCTAATTTATCAACAGTGTACCGTCAATCGATAAAACAGAAATTAAACAAAGCTAAATATAATTGAAAAAACTCATTTTTAATCTTTCTTCTTTTAAAAGGAAACCATTTCTTAAAAACTTACTTAGAACTTCACGGATTTGACTTACCGAGATTTTTAGAATTTTTTATTAGAATATTCTGTTTGACCTATATTTTCACTGTTTTACCGAGAGATTATTCTATTTTACCGATCACGTTCACTACTTTATCAACAGTTTGTTTTGTTTTATCGGTCGTATGTGTACCATCATCCGGTAAAACAGGAATTACACTGTCGATAATGCAGAATATTTCTTAAAAACTCCTTTTAGATCATGTTTCTTTTAAGAGCAAACCATTTTTTGAAAATTTACTTTGTAATCAAATTTTGTTGTAATTTGGCAATTTTTCTCTTGTTTGAAAATTGATGTTGATTTCGGAGGATAAAATGTCTAGCAATCAGTCAATTTAAACCGTGTTTGAAGATTCCTATCCCGCTGTGAGTGTTCGTTATAATTAGGCTTACTCGTTGGAGGTGTTACTCGTCATTGCGTGACGAGATAGTTGCATGTTTTAATTGGAAGGGTTGTGCCAGCATTTAGGCAACTTTTGATAAGCGGGCGGGACCGAGCGAAAGGCACGATAATTGGTCATGGGTTTTGATGCCGAAATCGATACAGAAATCAACACCGAGTCTTTATTTAAAAACTTTCCACTAAATTTTTTTTATCATAAGTTTCTGTATTTACTGCTTTTTTATATTTCTGTTATTTTTATATAATTACCTAAAATATTTTTTATATATTTATTATATATTTATATATTTATAATTATATAATTATAGTTCTATTTTTTATTATTAATTATTATTATTTATTTCTTTATTTTAATTACCTAAAATATTTTTTCTAAATTATATAATTATAGTTCTATTTTTTATTATCATTTATTTTGTCTTATTGTGATGATTTAATATTTTTCAAATTATTAAATCTCTATTTTATTTAAAAATATTTTTTGATTCTATTTTAATTTACTTTATTTAAATTTACAATGAGTTTTTAAATTGTGATCAAAAGCAGTCTAGATCTCTCGAGACTGTACTAAACCTTTTTTTCGACGATAAGCCCAACTATATGTGAACGGTCTTTTCCTCGTGATTATGTTCATTACACGAAGCTTTCGGATGATAGCGATTCGATCCGGATGAAGTCGTTCAGTTTATATCGTTATACGGTAATATCGTAATATTCCACCTCGAGAAGCGTCGGCAGCGCGTGCATTTGATGACTAAACTCTGTAGTTATCTCACTCTTTTATCGTTTATTTGCAATCCTTTTTATCGACCGATTTCAAATGCGTTACGACTCTCGTTTAGCAATCTTTCGTTTAAAACAAATATCCCCTTAAAATCATTTTTCTCCCTACAATCTCGTCCTGTGGACATAATTGTCGGTAAAACAGATGTAACCTTTGATAAAATTGAAAAAAATATCGGTAAAAAATCAATTATTGGCAAAAAAACATGTCGATTAAACAGAACTCATGTTCTGTTTTATCGACATGTCTGTTTTTACCGACAATTGGTTCTTCTTTACCGACATTTTTACCGATAGAACAGTGTTCTGTTTTATCGATATGTCTGTTTGTATCGGTAAAAAAGATAACGTATAAAAACAAAACATAAAACATAACAAAAATAATAAAACATAACGAACGGTTAAACAGAACAAGTGTTCTGTTTTATCAGCGTGTATGTTTTTATCGGCAATTGATTTTTATTTACCGACCTTTGTTTCAATTTTGCCAAA
Organism: Euceroptres primus; assembly: GCA_037177015.1. Taxonomy (NCBI): domain Eukaryota; kingdom Metazoa; phylum Arthropoda; class Insecta; order Hymenoptera; family Figitidae; genus Euceroptres; species Euceroptres primus. The sequence goes on from JBAGKK010516723.1 coordinate 10,653, forward strand.
AGAAGCTGGCAGCTATTTACCTTATGTCCCCCCCTCCCTCAATATTACAATTTTTTCTAACATCTATATTTCCATTCATGGGAAAGTTTTTTACTCTTCTGGCTTGTTACTATGGCAAGAAGATTGCTTATTTGGTTTATCTTTCGTGTAAACAGTCGGTGCATCGATTGCAAATAACGTCCGTCTAACTGTTCAACAAGACTCGGCCCCCTTCTCCCCATTCCCCCCACTAGTCCACTCGCCGAAGTCAAGTACGTCCATCGGCGTTCTCGATATCGTCTAACCCTCGTCGAGTTCTCTCAATAGGAAAGCCGACAAACATTTAAGAGTGAATTCGCAAAGGTAAATGCAGAGATAAAGTTGGAGAGAATATTGTTGAGTCAGCAGAAATCGATGGAGGAACAACTAAATATCAATTCAAAGAACTCTTTTACTTGTTTAGTCGGCTTTACAGATATCTATTATCTCTTCAATTACATCATTTTCTATATGAGCGACACAATTATCTGTTTTACCGCCATAATTTTCTGCGTTATCGATACTTGTCTGTTTTACTGAAACTTGTCTGTTTTACCGATACTTGTATTTTTTACCAACACTTGTCTGTTTTATCGACAGTAGCCTGCTTTACCAGCAAGATTTTGTTTTATCCATCTTTCCACTATTTTTTCTTTTACTTGTCTGTTTTGTGTTACCAACATAATTTTCTGTTTTACTGACATAATTTGCTGGGTTGCCGACATAGTTTTCTGTGTTACCGACACATTTTTCTGTTTTGCCGACATAAGGCTGTTTTACCAGCCGGATGTTCTGTTTTATCCATCTTTCTACTATTTTTCTTTTACTTGCCTGTTTTGTGTTACCGGAATAATTTTCTGTTTTACTGACATAATTTTCTGTTTTATTGACACATGTCTGTTTTACCGACACATGTCTGTTTTACCGAAACTTGTCTGTTTTACCGACATTTGTATGTATTACTGACACCTGTATATTTTACCGACACTTGTCTGTTTTACCGTCACTTGTCTAATTTACCGTCACTTGTCTGTTTTACCGTCACTTGTCTGTTTTACCGTCACTTGTCTGTTTTACCGTCACTTGTCTGTTTTACCGTCACTTGTCTGTT
>JBAGKK010516734.1:0-13550 GCA_037177015.1 Euceroptres primus
TTTCTTTTTCCGGAAAACGAACAAAATGGGGGGCGTTTCTCGACAAAAATCGAAAGTTGAATTTTTGGACCACCCTAGTGCTCAACAAAATTATAAAACGTATCAACTTCCCTATTTTCAAACTTTGTTTTCTATCAAGTTTTTGAAAAGTTTTCTATGGAAATTTATTCTTTGTAAAAAAAAAATACGACAAGGGTATGCTAGCAGATGAAGACAATGATCCTGTGAATATAAAGAGATCCTTCGCGTCCTCGCTTGTAAGTCCATATAAACGGTTATGTGTGTCAGCTGCCCGTGAGACGTTACCCTTGAATGGAAATGCATGGCTTGCATGGCCATTCCCTTGGGACAATATAACGTCATGTTACGTATTCAAGTTATCCGTATGTTTATCCCTCAAATTTTCACACTATAAAATAGAATTTTACTCGCCCCGGCTTGGCGCCGCGTCCGCCAGCGTCGCGAAGTTATTTACATGGCGCCCATATTCTGGGTCTATATCATTCAGGTATTTTGATGGACTGATATATCGACATTCGTTTCTTTTTCGAATCTCACTTTGCCACATAAGTGAACACGTGTTTCTATCCTCGAGGGATTAAGACGCTTACATCACGTCCACTTAAAATATATAAAAAACTTGCACGGCTTTTCGTTTAGAGAAGGGAGACTCTCGTTTAGATTTAGATATGTGGTTGGTATAAAAGTACTTATGAAAATAAAATTGAGATTAGGTTTTTTAAAATCTTCAGGCAAGAATTCTTGTTCTCGTTAAAGTATTTGTTTGAGATTTATAAAAGCCTAATTTTGCTATAAAGAGTTAAAAAGATAATCAAATGATTTCCAAATATTTAATTTACATACGAACTTTTTCATTTTGTAACATATTTATGTAACTTATTTATAATGGTTCCATTTCATGTCCCGCGACGCACAAAAAAAGTTTCATCCCCCTAGCTCAAAAGGATCTCCTCCTTTTTCATCCCCCAAGATTAAAAAAATTCATGAAAATTTCCCTAACTTCGAGACCTAAAATTTTATTGCTCATAATGGTTCCATTTGAAGTCCGAAGACACAGAAAAAAGTTACATACCCCTAGCACAGAAGAATCACCCCCTTCTTTAACCTTTAAGAATTTAAATGTTTTTATAGAAATTTCCCAAAAATACCCTAACTGCCAGACTTATAATAAAATTTTATTGCTGGTTCCATTTGATTTCCAAAGACAAACAAAAATGTTACATCCCCCTAGCATAAAAGGATCACCTCGTTTTCCAACCCTTAAGATTAAAAAAATTCACGAAAAATACCCCAATCTCGAGACCTAAAATTTTATTTCTGAAAATGCTTCCATTTAATGTCTGAAGTAACATCTCCTTAGCGCAAAAGGATCACCCCCTGTTTCAACCCCTAAGACTTTAAATTTTTTAAAAGAAATTTTCTAAAAATACTCTAATTGCCAGACCTAACATTTTATTGCTTATAATGGTTCCATTTAATGCCCGAAGACAAAAAAAAGTTACATCCCCCTAGAAAAAAAGGATCAACCCATTTTTCAACCCCTAAGATTAAAAAAATTAACGAAAACCACCCTAACCTCGAGACTTAAAATTTTCTTGCTAATAATGGTTCCACCCCTAAAACTTTAAGTCCCAGACTTTGGTACTGTTCAGAAAATTCATTTTTCGATCATGAACATTTCTTAGTCGTCAAAAAAAAAACCACGAAAAATTCGTCAAAAATATCTTAACTTGGGGAATGAAACTTTTTGAGGGGACTTGTGTTTGTAAAGAGCTAGTATTAGTATCGATAAAATTTTGGGTTTCGAACTTAGTATATTATTCGTAAATTTTTAAAAATATTTCAAGTTTTAGGGGTTGAAAAACGGGGTGATGCAGTAGTACTAGGGAGATGAAACTTTTTTGCCTATCTTCGGTCATGAAGTGAAATCATTATTAGCAATAAAATTTGAGGTCTCAAAGTTAGGGTATTTTTCGTGAATTTTTGAAGTGTTAGGGGTTAAAAAACGGGGTGAACTGTTGTACTAGGAGGATGAAACTTTTTGGTTTATCTTCGATCATGAAGTGAAACCATTATTAGCAATAAAATTTTACGTCTCAATGTTAGGGTATTTTTCGTGAATTTTTGAAGTCTTAGAGATTGAAAAACAGGGCAATTCTTTTGTGCAAGGGGGAAGAAACTTTTTTGTGTGTCTTTGAACATCAAATGGAATCATTATCAGCAATAACATTTTAGGTCTCGTGAGTTTAAAAAAATTCCTTTTTTGCGTTTTTTTTTGTGTTGCGAACTTAAGTAAACTACTCGCCTCTCTCTGAAAAAAAAAAATCCTAACTAAAATAAATATAAAATATCCTAAATATAATAATATGTTATTAATATATATATATATATATATATATATATATATAATATTCTAAATATAAAAATATCCTAAAAAATAGAGACATTAAGCCCTAGATTTTGATACTGTTCTTGAAAAATATCAGTTTTTCTGACAGAGTGGTACTTAGTCACCCATCAAATATTTTAAGCTTGTCAAAGTAAAAGTTTGAATAACTCATAAATTAATAGTCTAATTGTAGTAATAATAATGAGTATAAGACTTTTTCTTCAGTTTTCGTTCAATTCCTTCAATTCATCAATTTTATTTCTTCAAAAATAATTTTCAAGAATTAAATGCCAATGAATATTATAATTCAAAAATTTTCATGAATTTAAAAGAAATTTTCTACTTCTTTAGAAATGGAGAAACTATCAGTCATACCTTTTGCTTAACCTTTCAAACGCAAAGGGTTAAAAGAGTAAATAAATCATATTGGTCTTTAGGAACGGATTGATAAAAATTAAGAATTTTTTTCAAACTACTTCTCTGCATTTTAATTATAATTGTTGGAATAGGTCTTAATTCAGGATTCCCTACACTTTTCGTTTCCCATTTCTCACTAAAATTCATTACTGCGCCCAAATAATTTCCAAAACTGAAGTTAATATTGAATTTGCAATTTATCGATGAGATTATCACATATTCTACACTCAACGTCCAGGGTTAATGAGAAGCGTCAGGAAGAGAGTAGTTATGCGAGTGGATCGAACGAATCTATATGAGCATGGTTACGGAGGCACTAGCTCAACTGGAATGGTTGTTCGATCGTTGTAAATAAACTAAGCAAAAAGCTTGTTTTCAAGAATTTGAAAGCGATGCGTAACCACCAGAAATGCAGTAAAATTTTGTTGCACCACTTTTTAATTCACTTTCAAATTCTTGATTTAAATAGTAATAAACTGATGTATCCTTAAATACCTTGTAACATTTTATTTTTCTATAAGTGTGTCTGTCAATTAAGAAAATTTAATGAAACAACGGAGAAATGAATTTACATTTATATTTATGCCTAGCCTAATAAAGTCTCAAGAAAATAGATTATAAAATGATTTAAATTCACCATGATAAGTAAAGGAGCAAAGTCTCAAGAAATAAGATTGACTCCAGATAGAAGTTTTCGTTTGTAAATTTCTCTAATGAAATTTCTGTCTGGTTACATTGTATTTTATTTAATGTCATTATCTGAATATTTTGTATTTATTAATGTATTTATTATTTATTATTTAAGAATAAAACATCACACAATGCTAACAATAATATACGATTTAATTATACAGGGATTTATATAAATGTAGTTCAGTGTAAAAAAAACAACATAATTTATGGATTCCTAGTGGTTATGAAATAGGGAAGCCACTATGCAAATGTTGACTAAAATTTCTAAAATATTTGAAATCGAGTGCATTTGCAGGAAAGTAAAGTTAAATGTTTTTTTTTAAATATGGGTTATTTTATTTTGGGATAAAAATTTTTATTGGAATAGAATAAGTTTTTGATATGTCAAAAAAGAGGTCTAAAATGTTGTGCTTTACTCACATTGACTAGTATTTGCAGAGCCTCGACGTAAGATCGCTCTGTATCGTAAAGTTCAACTACAACGTGAGTTCGTGTATCCTGAAACAAAAAATTTCATTTTTAATAATTACATCAAAACACACAACTAATGATTAAATTATTATTTCAATTAGATTAGAAAGTTTAGTTCAATTTAAAATGATGCAATTAATCGGTTTTCACTTTGAAAGCACGACATTCAATTTATTTACATACTGCTTGAGTAAATTCTTTTTATTTTTATTATTTGCAAAGATGCTAAGAAGTCATAAAGATTAAATTAATCTTTCTTGTGCCACATCGGTTTAAAGGATAAAGAAAACTCTAGAGGATTACATAAACGCTTTTTGAACAGTTTTACCTTTCTTACTGAAAAGGATCTTATTTTAATCTCTCTAGGAGCAGTATTACGTAATTTTATAGATACCCTTACAAGGTCATTTGAAAGTATTCTAAATTTCAAAGAAGGGATTAGAATAAAGTCAATTAGCACAATTGTGCAACGTATTTGAAACAAAGGAAAATAATACTTAACATTAATCAAATATTTTTCATTGCCTGAAATTGATTCAATAATTGTTTCTTTTACTTGCTCACATTATGACCATCATCCATACAGGAAAAAAAGTCTAGTTTATGTCACAGCTTGTTTTCAGTGTACTTTGTCTCCATGTATAGTGCATAAATTTATCCTTCTTTCTCGGGTCTTAAAAGTGTTACAGCTTGAATTAAGCCCAATTTTTCGCTTGAAACAAGATTTATTTTTACAGTGCATAGAGTGCAATAGAAAAAAATGTTTAATTTTTGGAGTAGATTAACAATAATAATTTTTCTAGAAACTAAAATACGTTTTTTTCCGCCCACTCTGATGATTAGTCATTTATTAAATGTTATCTCAGTAAACTCTTTAATCCATGCAAAATATTAATTTTCGCTTTTAAAATGAAGTTAACAAAAGTACTTTATCATTTGAAAGCAACATGCCACAAGTTGGAACACAGTTGATTTGCTATCGGGAGCAATTGTTTCGAGGACTACCCTATTGAGGAAACCTGGCACTGGTTTTCCAACTTTGTCGCTTCATGGCCTCGAAAAGCTTTAACACGTGCTTACATTGAATTCTCTAGTTGCACGTTGCAAATCAAACAATACATGCGCAAGTTGGTCGTCATGTGTACATTTTACACGTAAAAATCTGAGCACGTGCACTAGAAACAGAAATGGAGCTTACTACATAGTAGTGGATAGCCTTGTGAGAGAGACAAATTGACAAAACTGGATGATCTCAATAAAAGTGACGTTGATTGATATAGAAGACTAGGAAACAGATAAAAACGAGCATGCCTGGGAAAAAGAGAGATCATCGAGAGAAGGAAATAAAGGGACAAGTGGGAAACTGACCGAGAAATAAATACATCTCCATCCCTCATTTTTCATTATCAAAAAACTCTGAAATGTAGAGAACGAAACGCAAAGCCATATTGTAAATAACTCGAGACGAAAAAAATCAGATAAATCACAGAAATATTTTGGGGAAAATGTAATATTTACGAAGATTTTATCATATTTTAAGGGAATTTCATAAATTACCCACCACTAATTTCAGGAAACATTCACCATCTTCACTTCCTTCCGAAGACTGACTCCAGAGTCTTTCTTCTAAACTCATGCTTGAATTTGATCACGAAAGTCGAAATCCCAGAAATATTTCACAGAATTTTTTTTTTCTATACTTTAATGCTTGTTGTTATTAAGGCTTAGGATTTTCACAGCTATCTACGTTCATTCTCACACAAGAATAAAACAACTGCAAAATAGTTTAGATAAGCGTTGAAAGAAGTAGTATATAGAAATGCAAATAAAAATTGAATAAATCAAGAATTATTATTTCTAATTCTTGACTTGGAATGTTAGTCAAGAATTATTAGTTTGTTTAAAAACTAATAGTTTGTTATTAGTTTGTTCAAAAACTAATAGTTTGTTATTAGTTTGTTCAAAAACTAATAGTTTGTTATTAGTTTATTCAAAAACTAATAGTTTGTCATTAGTTTGTTATTAGTTTTCTCAAAAAAATTGTTTAAATTAAATGGAGGAAACATATACAAGTTTGATACTTAATATTAATGGTATGTGATACATAATGATGTCACGAATTACCGACCGATTTTTTATTTTTATTCAGCGGGTTCATTAAGAGAAAAATGCAAATATAATGCTGAAATTTGAGGAAATAATATATCAAGGAATCGATGTCTGGTGCATTTCAGTTTTTATTTTGAAAAAAATTACTTCTGAAAATTTTTTTGTTTCAAAATAAAAACCGAAACGCACCAAACATCGAAGCTTAAATATATTCTTTATTGTTTCCCAAAATTTCAGCATTATATCTGCATTTCTCTTTTAATAAACTCGCTGACTGTAAATAAAAAATCGGTCGGTAATTCGTGAGGTATGTATGTATCAAATATTAAAATATTTTATGGAGAATACTTTCCTTAAAATTTTCCTTAATATCCTTAAAATATTTTAATGGAGAAGTTGAAAATAATTCTTATCTTGATATTCACGCTATTATCAACTCCTGCAAATTAAAGGATCCTAAATCGCAAAACAGCAGAGCAGACATGTTTACATTGTCTACTTTAGCCGTTACGCAAACGCAAACATTAGGAATGAGTAGTTCTTCAAATATGCGCATTTTAAAATTCCCATTTGCAAATGATTACCGTTATAAACACATTTTTAAAATTCATGATTAGAATTCAATGTTATTAAAAACAAAAACCCCTTTAAAATAACAGTTTCGTGTTTAACTAAACATCACGAAAAATAAAGTAAATTCTTTCTATACTTTTTACAACTTATATTCCTTTATATTTTACATCCTTATATTCCTTTATATTTTACATACTTATATTCCTTTATATTTTACATGCTTATATTCCTTTATCCTTTGAAACTTTATATTCATTTCCTTATAACATATATACCTTTCTTATATATCCGTTCCTTAATAATAAATATAAAGAATTCTTTGAAATTTTCGTATGGAACAAGAAGATAAAGTCTCAAACTCCAAAATCACAAATCTCGATTGAATTAAATTAAAGAAAAATTAAACCGAGCTGGCAATCTTTATTTGCATTTATACTTAAAGATAATATTTGCACGTTTTGCAATATCCGTACATTGCGAAGCAGTGCAAAATATTCAACCTCATACTTTTATTATCCATCATTGTCCATCCACAACCATCTGGACAACACTCTCTCCTCGCATCATCGCGTTCGATCACCACTCACGTGTTCCCCTCTATATAAGCGTGTATACGATTCCCGCACGTGATAACCACACCAAAATTCAAATTTATAATAGATAATTTTCTGCCAAGACAAAAATCTCTACCAGACTCGAAAATAAAAATGTGAAATTATAGAGAAAGTATAAACTTGGAGAAAAGTATTTTAATTTTGGTAAATAAATGCTTCTTAGATAAATTAGAAATGCTTATGTCAGAATATTATTTTTTTTTTTTAATTTAATATTGAATCGGCTTGTTTCGGAAGAGAAAACACGACGGAAAGGAGCGTGCAGCAACAGGCGTTACACGCCTGGAACTATTCCTCCCGACGCAACGACTAGATAAAAGGGGTTGATCGATGGCTTAAGTGCAAGAGAGAAGGAAAAACAGCGTCGCGACGCCGGCGCGTAATTTAACGCTTTGATGCATTTGCAAAAAATATCGTTTTCACGGGGAAAAAATATATAAATCTATATTTAAAGATGTTCCTTTGTACACTCAACTTCAAAATTAATCAATCTTGATTTACAAATCAATCGTGATTGATAAAATTGAGCAAAACAGATCCACCGTTATTTGTAATAACGTATATTCAATTCATCAAATATTTCTAAATGAAAAAATTCAAATCCTATTAGAATCAGGAAAATAATTGAAATTGATAAAATTTCATATCCTAATGCTCAGAAAGCACCATCATGAAATAAATCATTGGCGGATTTTTTTATTTATAGTCATCATCATCGCCCGGAACGCGGTAAACACAAAGTGTTTGTCGTACGTGTCAGTCTATTTTTCGCAGAGAGATAGTAAAGTTGGTACTCCTTGTGATGATCATTCATTCATTCGGTGGATACGCATATCCAAATGGCGCGTTTTCACTACTTGGCCAAGAAATCCGGATCGAACCACATATACACACACGTCGGGTGTTCTAATTTTGAACGAATGAATGTAGGAAGACGCTATGACGTGGCCACCTGGTGGGCGATGCCGGAACTCACACCTGCGTCAATGCGAATCACGCGTGCTTTGTCTATTACAGTTTATAGCTGTCATTCGAAAAAAAATGGTCTTTATTCAACTTTCATACAATATATTGTTCCATCCCATCAATAGAAAACGTTACATTCTATTATATCAACACTCAAAAATATTCATTGTCGCATAAGTTTAAAGTTTAAATGTAATTTCTTAAAAGCAGTTAAGAAATGATCTTACTCTTTATGCTTTTTGGCAATAGGATTACTTCCCTGATGATTTGCCTAAAATAAATGTTTCAGTTTGGGCAAATTAAGTAGTATTTAGAAATGGAAATATGCATACATCCTGCGTGCAATTAGAGTTTTTTAAAAACTGCCAATAATTATTGAAAATATTAGGAGATTATCAAACTTACAAAACATTTTTATTTATTGATTTATTTGAAAGTTGTACACTAAATTTTATTATGTATGTTCCATTCGTTATGGAATTTCCATATCGCATTTTATATTAAATTATGTATGCATGGAAAAAAATTCCACATATGATTTATGGGTCGTTGTCAAAAACTTGTAAAATTTGGACTATCTATTTTTTGAAAAATTAAACTTCTCAGAACTAGATAAAGAATTTTTTCCCATTATTTCTAATCGAAAATAGGAAGAAAATACTAATTTAAGAGATCAAGAATCATTTTTTAGTGAGGATAAATAACTTACACGTTAGGAAGGTTACTGAGTGGACTAGGGTGCCTATTTAAATTGTACTTTTTTTTCAAAAGTCTTACCTCCTAAAATTAAACATTTTAACAAAATAATGACCCTCTAGTTTTTTAAAATAATGTTTTGGTACCTCCACAAGGAACTTAATGTTGTAAATGCGGTAAAATTTAAAATAGGCGGTAAATTTCTTGGTTTAAGAAAAACTATTAGATGGTAAGACCTGAAAAATATTTTAAAGTGGCGCTTATGGGGTACCAAAATAATGAAGAATGTAATAACTAAGATTTTTCTTATAAGATTTTCCCCCCTAAGATTTTTCCTTATAAGAAAAAAATATCCCATTTTTTGCTTTTGACAAAAAATATATTTTAGAGGTTGCTCAAGGCGCATGAAAAAGAAAAACGACTTTCCCGATTTTTACAATTTTTATCTGAAATTTTTGATGGTGTGAAAATAAATTACATGGAATGTGAACATACTTAAAATAAAAACTTTTTATTTCAAATATTATATTGTAAAACTACTCATTTAGTAAAATCAATAGCTTTGTAGTTTCTTTTAAGAAATACGTATTATTTTATTCATTTAGAACTTTTTTGATAGAAACAATATTTATTATAAACTCTTTCTAGCTAGTAAATTATCATTGTTTTTATGTTTTTTTACATTGTTGATATTGAAATAAGTTTAATCTGATTTCAATCCCTCAACAATATTCCTTGGTATTTTTTTGAATCATTAAATTTTTGTCGGTGTTCGATGACTTGTAGTAAGTACTGCTTTGAACTTCACTCTTGCATGGAAAGTCACTGCAATTATTTTTTGCTCTTCTTTTTTTATGTAAAAAATGTAAAATTCATGGACTTAGAAAATCTTAGCCCGGATTGTCACTTCTCTGTTCTGTGGTTTGTGAAATTTTACAGTGTTATTGTTATTCAACTCAAGCCCTTCAAATCAAGAGGATGAGAAACTGTACAAGTCGTCGAACAACACCGCCAAAAACTTAATGATTCAAAAAAGTCCACTATTGTTAAGGGATTGAAATTAAATTAAACTTATTTCGATATCAACAATGTAAGAACATAAATTACAACAATTTTTATTTTTGTCAATTTTCAAAAAATTCTAAAATCAACAAAAAATTTTTTTGAAAGCCTATTTTTCTATAACCGTTTATTATCCAAAACTGTACCTGTAAAAACTGTACCTGTACCTGTAAACAATTTGGCGTAATTTTTTCGCGGATAGGAAATTTTTTTGAAAAGATCAGGTTACTCGAAATTCAGTTTCTCAAAAACAAAAAAAGTCTGTTTTGCTTTTCAAGGATTTTATTGTAAAAAATCTCAGCTTTCTTTCTAGAATATTTATAAAAAAATTAAAAGTACCTATCTTTAAAAAAAGTCGATTTTATTTTTGTTTACATCAAAATCAAATTTTGAAATTTTCAAAAAATGCTTATGATCAATCGAAAGGTCAGGAAAAAATCTATCGTAAACGTTTGGCATACATTTTTTTAAATTATTTATGAAAGGAGCAAATATTCTCACAGCAGTGAGTATCTATCAAAAATTTCACCCCCTCTAACTCGGCAACTTTTCGATAAAACAGTAATATATTTTGATAAAATTACTCTCTAAATCTGAATCATTCCAAATTTTCACAGATTTCATTCAGTGACCCATTTCTAGCTAATTCACTGGTGAATTAGCTCTCAACTCAAATTAACTCAAGTTAATTATTATTAGCTTAGTCAATTTCACCGAAATTTAGTCATAATTCACTGATGAATTAGCTAGAAATGGGTCACTGAATTAAATCGGTGAAAATTTTGATTGATTCAGATTTAGAGAGTATCATCCAGTAGGACAACAGACTAAGTTTGAGTCCGATCTAAAATATTCCATTTTCGGGTTGGGACGTTTGAGAAATAATGCCGCATATGAGGAATGGAATTCTGGATATCAGATTAAATTAAGGGGCTACTCTGATACTAATGAACATTTTTTTAAGAATTTTCATTTCACATTATAAATAATTTTTGAATGTCAATATTTTTAAACCTAAAAGTAAAGATATTAAACTTATAAAAAAATTTGTTATTGCTTTTTGACGATTTCTTTCATTGAAATGGCCGCCTGAAGTTTACCCTCTTTTTCTGTTGTTGGCATGATTTAAAAAAAAACTATTTCACTGATCAAGCTGAAATTTTAAAGGCTTACTCTACACATGTATGGTTTCAGTATGAAGCAGAATTATAATTATTCATTAATATCACCGGCATAAAAAAAATGTGCGTGGCCAAAAAAGCGACTTAGCACTATAGTATTGATCTAGCATAGTCAAAATCTGCATTGATTTGACTTTTCTGCTTATCAGTTTTTTTTATTCGAGTTTGAATTTTTAGTTTAGGTCAAATTATCCCAAGTAGGTCACCATAAAGTCGTTTTTTTGCTGTAAAATGAATTTTTTAATAGCCCTTATTTTGGAAAAGATTTCCCCAAGTTTTGGTCGCAAACAATGTTTTTTTCAAAAGTCATTAACAATGAAAATTTAATGTTACAGCATGATCAACATTTTTCCCCTAACGGCTAAACGGATTTTGATGATTATTACGTTGAAATTTTTGTTTAAAAATTTACATTCCAGAAATCTTTCTTCCGAATATAAAAAATTGAATTTGTTTAAAAAATATCAATTGTTTATAAACAAGTTGAACTTTTTTTCTTTCAACAGAAAAATTTTTTTGTACGTTATTCTACATTTTTTCTGAAGAGAAATGCGAAAAAAATACTAACTAGTTTCTATTATAATAGAAACTATTTAGTATTTCTAATACTAAGTTATTATTTCTAGCACTAAATTAGTATTTCTAATACTAAGTTAGTATTTCTAATACTAAGTTAGTATTTCTAATACTAAGTAGAAAAGAAATACTAAGTAGTTTCTATTATAACAGAAACTACTTATTGTTAGTATTTCTTTTTGCATTTCTCTCCAGAAAAAATGTAGAATAACGTGCAAAAAATTGTTCTTTTGAAAGAAAAAAAGTTCAGTTTGTTTATAAGCAATTGATATTTTTTAAACAAATTCAATGTTTATATATTCGGAAGAAAAATTTCTGGAATGTACGTTTTTAAACAAAAATTTCAACGTCAGAATCGTCAAAATCCGTTTAGCCGTTCACGAGAAAAATGTTGATCATGTTTTAACATTAAATTTTCATTGTTAATAACTTTTATAAAAAAAATTTTGTTTGCGGCGAAAACCTGGGGAAATATTTTCGAACATAAGGGCTATTAAAAAATTCATTTTTCATCGAAAAAAGCGACTTTCAATTTATGGTGGCCTACTTGGAATAATTTGACCTAAACTAAAAATTCAAACTCGAATAAAAAAAAAATGGCAAGCAGAAAACTCCAATGAATGCAGATTTTGACTGTGCTAAATCAATGCTACAATGCTATATAGGTCGCTTTTTTGGCTCCGCACACTTTTTTTGTGTGCCTGTGTATTTAACCGTATTTTTAAACAACTGAAGTTGCAAAAAAATGTACGGAAAATTCAATAGTCCGCCATTTGGTTTTTTTTTGTCAGGGGTGTTTGATCGTGGTTCATACGATAGCGAATATCCTACTTTTTAATAATCCGTATAAATTTTTTCTTTTGGATGATCCAATGTCAAGTTATAATAATGCCAACCATGGAAAAAGAGGGCAAACTTCAGGCAGCCATTTCAATGAAAGAAATCGTCAAGAAGCAATAAAAAAATTTTTTTATAAGTTTAATATCTCCACTTTTAGGTGTACATATATTGACATTCAGAAATTATTTGTAATGTGAAATAAAAATTCTTTAAAAAACGTTCATTAGTAACAGAGTAGCCTCTTAAATTAATTGAATAAAATAATAATACAGTGATTTATGAACATGCAAGTCAGTATTCGTAACGGTAAACTTTAATTCAAAATAGTCTGTGCATCAGAATGAACATATTGTGATCTCGTCAATATGGCGATATGCATATTTTGAGAATAAGCCCATTCAGTGTGTCGTTCTCGTAAAACCTTCAGTCGATGTACTCGATCGGGATACAAACTATGAATAACCACCAGAACCACATTGCCGATTTCGCGGACCATTTGAAGCCACACCGATAAGATACAAATATTTCATTTACCTACTTGTTTACTTAACATGCGTACGCGTATAATCATGACGTTTTGTGAGTCGTAATGCAGAACTTGCACTCTCTGGTCTAAGGCGAACGCCAAACAACATTGTGCAGCGAATTTCAGAGATAATTTAAGTCACAGATAATTAATTCTTGGGCACATTGTTGCAGATGAAACCAATTGCGAAAACCTTGTGTGCAAGAATTATTTATAGCATTATCCTCATTATTACAATGAATTATTGTGAAGATTAAAAATATTTATTTAAATAATTAATCTATTTTCAAATTTACATTTAATTATTGTATTGCAATATTCTACTGTAATGTAAGAATATATTACAATATAATATTTATAAATAATTTACATAATATGTACAATTTATATTGTATATTTTGCTTCTGAAGTTTGTT
>JBAGKK010516745.1:0-13550 GCA_037177015.1 Euceroptres primus
TCGGAGGCAGAAGATATTATTCGATCGGGCTGAAATTTTAATATGTTCTTAGGTACGTTGGTTCACAACTTTTCCGCGCTCGGCTGTTTTGAAAAGCCGACTTTTTATTTTTACGCTCCACCCTACTGGTCAGTGCGGTTTCAGTGCCCTTTCATCGGCAGGGTCGTGAAAAAGGGTTGGCAGCCCTGGTTAAAGTGCGTTTCGTGTTCGGGTAAATCCGATGTGGTTCGGCTATGTTCCCATTTGCCGCATTGAGGTAAAATATCTTTGTGTGCACTAAAATAATTATTACATTATTAGTCAAATAAATATTTATATATATTTTAAAAATATAACATAAAGAACCATACAGTAGGTTTATGAAAGTAATATAAAAATATGACAGCATAAGTGCTGTGAATTCTAAAAAAGGGAGTTTTTGTTGAATGCGCCATGACTGTTAACCTATGTTGTATTTTTTTTTTGTATAAAAACTGTCCCAGTGGGCACAAAGTCAAAATGCATAATTAGAACGTCTTGAAAACGTTATTGGGACGTAAATGTCAAATAACGTAATTTGTATGTTACCAAAACGTCCTACGTTAGGCCAAATGACATTTCTAGGACGCTTTTGGGGCGTTTTTATTACGTCAACTTGTAATAAAAACGGCTATCGCATTCGACCCTATACAATATTGTTATATAAATCGACTGTTAGAAAATATTTTTATTGTCATTCAGTGAAACATAACTTGGCGTACAATGTGATAAAGAGCATATGATGCATTTTAGTCGTTCTTAGTGTTATTTTAAAACTGAGATTTCAGACTTTAATTTAGTAAAGTATCAAATTTTTCCCATCACTTCCCTAAAGCATGCAGTGAGTTAAAGTTAAATAATGAAAATTTGCCTCCATTTATCGAAAATACTTCAAACAGGGCTTATTGATCGCAGAATTTAAGCAACTTTCCGATGCTTTTCAGTAATCTCTATACCTTTATTTTTTAATGAGATATCCACTGAAAGACAGGCATGTTTTTTGTACGATTGTTGTAAGTGCTTCCACAATTTTTATCGGTAGTGTATTACTGTTTTTTTCTAACTTTTCTGGACTATCAAATTATATAAAACTGAACATTCAAAAACTTATTATCTTTTTTTAATCGTCGATTTTCAGATAGAGTGCACAAAACTGTCGATTTTTTTTTAAATTACTGTTTTTCTTAAAATGTTGAGATTTTTATCCAAAATTTTTCAAAAGGTTCATAATTTTATACGTACTTTCAGCACATCTAATTGTTAAAATAATACTTTACTTAATTTCTTAGATCAGTCGGAGTCTCATATTAAGATTCTTTACTTAATGTTAATTCAATGCATTACGTGAAAATCGCTTTTAATTTAGAGTTTGAAATTTTCCTGATCCACTGATACACACTCTACTCTGTATCACTTTACAGTTTACAGCTATACCCGCCATCGGCCCCACGTCGTAACACCTATACCATATTAAAAAATTTTTTGATCAATATTCGAGGGGTTGGCCACCTGCAATTTTATATATTCACGCCTAAATTCAAGTAAACAAAGCCGACTTCTATATACAGCTGAATTCAAGTGTATACAAAGTAAATTTTCATTTTACTGAATTCTTATGAATTCTGAAACAGATGTACATGTAAATTCAATTGTGGCTAATCCCTCGTCAATATTTCGGAAATGGAGATGGACTTGCTGTGTAATTTTTGCTATTTAGAAAAATTATAGAACAAGAAAAGTTAAAGCCGCTGGCGAAGAATTAGAAGATTTTGTTAATAAACTTATTTTCCCACCTTAGCCTGGAACTGATCAAATGAATTCAACCCTCCACGTTCTGAGTCCGGAAGACAGCAGCAGCACCATAGTGTAGCCAGAGTCTCAATTATCTTCAAATTTGCTACTTCCAAGAAACTATAACCCATCTTCGCAGATATTTCCGTCATCAACATCATTTGTAATATTCGCTAATCATCATCACTTATATTATATACGTATGGCCAAACGAAAGTCGTTAAAATGTGGATTGAAAATTAATGAGATTTATCAGAAAGAAGTCATAATAGGCGTCAAGTTATTAGAAATCGTTGTATCGTAGACATTCTGACTAAAATTGACTTTATTTATGAGTTTCACGTTAAAAATTTTTTCACTTTTAACATTCTTATCACATGAGAGTTTATTACATTTGTATGACTTTTTTTTTAATTTGAAAATTTCAATCAAATCTGAAAGAATTACCTCCTGGCTAGAAATGATAATTTTTTTCTCAGAAAAAAGTACTGTCATCACAGGTCGTCACCTATTCACCTTCTTGGTTCACCTAAGTTGAAGTTACCTTTCCACTTTTTCTCGAGTGATAACGTAAAATTTTATTAAAAATTAGAATGTACTTATTTTTTTTAAACCAGTTTTGTTTACTCTATCTTTGTTTAAATATTTTCTTTTTTTTTAATTTTCATGATTAATACTAATGATTTTTCGTAATAGGTTCAAATTACTCTCAATTTTTTTAGAACATAAAACAGATTTGAGAAGACCTTTGGAGTATTTAAATCTCTAATTTCGGAATAGATTTGAGATTGAGGGTCAGATTCAACATTAAAGAATTTTTTTAAAATATACAAGTTTTATGAATTACTTTTTTCTATATTGACAATAATTTTTGCTAGTGAAATTAATATTTTAAAAACTATTTGTAGTTCATGTACAATATCTCAATTTAACCCTGAGGATGGGGTGGTTTTTATAGAGAAAAACAACTTTTTTTTGTCTCGAACAATTATTTTGGGTGCAAAAAAATCAACAATAGAAAATCGAAATTTTTTACATTTTTGATTTTTTTCTCTAGAAGACTGTAATATATTTTCGGGTTTAAACAGGACATATAAGATCGCAAATTTACTGAAGAGACCAAAAAATATTGTCCCTCAATTTAATATTCAAGAACAAAAAAGTTATAAGCGAAAAAGCTCAAAAAAGGGACAGCATGTATACTTATTTTCTCATCGTTTTTTGAAGCTTTCCACTTATAATTTTTTTATTCTCGAATATTGAATTAAGGAAAGAACATTTCTTATTGAAAAAAAATCCATAGAGAGTAAAGTTCTGTTTTGAGATGAATTAATAAAATGACAAGCCTTAAATTTGATGTTTATTTATTTTGTAAAATATATTTTTGTCACCTATTTTTGAAAAAAAGTTCCCCTTTTCACCTTGGTTAAGAAGAATAGGTACTGTGATGACTGGAAGTATATCAAATCAATTTCAAGTGACTAAAATACAAATTATTTAAATTTTATATACATGCATTATTAAAGTGTTCAATTTAAAACATTTAGAAAACTAACGATCTTTAAACGAATCACAACTTTCGAGTGTTCTTATGCTAAAATAAATATTTGATAATTTGAAGACAACAATGTTTTTAAGTTCACTACTGTTAAAGATTTTATATATTTATTAAACTTGTTATTAGTAGAATAATTCAATGTTTATAATTTATTGTTGTAATAAATTTTCTTTTCAATTGAGAAATTGTGTTAGTTCTGTTTTTAATTAACATTCACATATATTTTTTTTATTTCATATTTTTCCTTTTAATTTTTTCTGATTTGAGTAAATAAATAAAAATCTCTGAATTCCAGTTTTATTAATTTTGCTTTTAACGCAAAGAATAGCTTTTTAGCGCCTTAGAAACTAAAATAATAATTAGAATATTGAATTATTTTATTTAGAAAAATATGTATAAGGGCCAATCTCTCCAAAAGCACACTTTTGTACTTTCACAAACTTTTTACTGCTTATTATTGTGAATTTACTGAATTTTTTATATTTATCTTCGCCATATTATAGTATTATAGTATACTTCAGTCAGATTACAAGAGGAGAAAAATAAAACTTTGAAATAGACTGAGAAATTCTGCTGATAAGAATTTAAATTCTCCACTCCAAAAACTGAAGGAAAAAATAATTAATTACTTTCTTCCTTCAGTATATTTAAATTCTTTTTAAAATTATTACCTGCTTGTTATTTTATTCTTAAATTAATTTTTGTGTAATGAATTAAAAATATTTTTATTTGACTTTCTGAGCACTGAATAAGTTTTACAAAGCTATTTCAATCCTCAGAAACTCAAATCAAAATATTTTTAGTTCATTACACAAAAATTAATTTAGGAATAAAATAACAAGCAGGTAATAATTTTTAAAAGAATTTAAATATACTGAAGGAAAAATTTAATTAATTATTTCTTCCTTCAGTTTTCGGAGTGGAGAATTTAAATTCTTATCAGCAGAATTTCTCAGTCTATTACAAAGTTTTATTTTTCTCCTCTTGTGATCTGACTGAAGTCCATATAATACTATAATATGGCGAAGATAAATGTAAATGAGAATGTAAAAATTGAGTAATTTCACAATAATAACGAGTAAAAAGTTTGTGAACGTCCAAAAGTGTGCTTTTGGAGAGATTGACCTTTAAATAATATGTGGAAAATTAAACCTTATTCAGTTTTAAGTTTACTTGAGCAGCAATTATTATTAAAAAGGGTGTACGTACCTAACTACCTAGTTAGTTACAATAAATTAAATCGCCATATAAGTCAATTTAGGTAAATAAGAATTCAAATAAACTAATTTGAATGTTTGTATGCCATATTAAATTTTGATGCAGCCTATTTTTTAAAATTTATTTATTTTTGTACTTTCTGCAAATACTAAATGCATTTATGTAGAATAAACGTAAATTGATCCTCTCCTAAAAAAAACATGAAACACGATTATTGCAGTTCGATATTTAGATTGTTTCTGGCATTAATGACATGCTGGTTTTTGTTTTTCTTTTTATAGTTTTTTGATTTTTATTTAGTCGTGTTCCAGTGACTAGAAAATAGATGTTTGATTTTGTTTAAATATTCATCTGATATTTCGAATACTATAAATTCACACTGAATAATATGAATTTTATTTTAAAAATCTGATGAAAAAGAAGTCTCGACAAAATGCATGTGTTGGCTAAATCTTGTAACAGGTACGTTCAATGTTGTATTATTAAATATAATATGTATATGAAATATATATCTATTTTTTAATAATTACACTATTTTATAAAATTTGATACATTTTTATTAACAATAAATCTGGCGTTCTAAACACGGATTTTTGCTCAAAAAGTGTGGATCACGTCAAGTTTTCGATAAAATATAGGGGTTGAAACCCTTAAAAATTGCGTTTTTAACTATTTTTGAGAATTAGGGGGAGTTTTCGTGCCCTCCATTTAACGGGAATATATAGTCCAGACATCTATGGTCATTGAAAAAACCCGATTGCTTTCGATTTTCTGCGAAAAATCACTGCTTTTGAGAAAAAAGTGTGTACCTTAAAAGCTATCAACTTAACGAAAAACTGTTCCATATACGAGTGAAAGTAGACTCAGTTTGTACTCATTTCACCGAAAAAACAATTTTTGTCTGCTTTCAGGGGCCAAAAAATAGAGTTCTGTTTTTTCAAAATTAGTCGTCTCCGGTTGAATCTACATTGATGACGCCAGAAGATCAAATGAAGTAAATGAAATTCTGCGTAAATCTAAAAAAAAGTCTTCTTTTCATTCGTTTGGAATTTGTGAGCTTTCAAAAATTCCATATTTTTTCACTTTTTGACAAAGAACCGAAAAGTTATGTTTTTTGAAAATTTATCCTCTAGGCATTTTATCATGAGATTTACAGGAAACGAGGTATTTTCAAAAAAAACATAACTTCGATTTTTGGTCAAAAAAGAAAAAAAATCGAATTTTTTAAAGCCCACAAATTCCAAGCGAATGAGAATAGAAGACTTTTTTAGATTTACGCAGAGTTTCATCTACTTAATTTTATCCTCTGGCGCCATCAATGTAGATTCAATCGGAAACGACAAACTTTGAAAAAACGGAACTCCATTTTTTGCCCCTAAAAACAGTCAAAAATGGTCAATTTTGAAAGGTCATAACTCATAGCCTATTATTCATTCACTCGACTGTGGAACACTTCTTCGTAAAGTTGATAGTATTTAAGGTATACACTTTTTCCTCAAAATTAGTCCTGTTCATTTTGTATTGGTCGTAGCTAAATGAATGTTTTACGAATCGAAAGAGCGTGAAAAATCAGGGTGGTAAAGCCAAAGCCAATTTCCTGTGACCAGTAATTTCCGAGCAAGCAGTGAGGAAACATTGGAAAATGGCGACGTGGACGAAAACCAAATATCGCGTGATTATCCGTTACAATTTTTTACGCAATTTAAGTGCACAACAGTGTTTCGAAAAAATGACTCCTGTTTTGGGGGAACATTGTCCGTTCGACAAAGAAACGCATGATTGTCGCAATCTTTGAAAAACGTGGTATTGTTTAAAGAGTCGTATCAGAAAAACAGTGCACAGGCTCTAGTTCCTGGTACATCCAAACATGTTTGCCAAAAGTCATTGAACAACTCAGGAACATGAGACCAAGATCTCGACTGGACACGTGGCTCCTTCACCACGATAACGTTCCAGCGCACAAGTCAAAAGTCACGATCGCTTTTCTGGTCAAGTCTGGTCTAACACTTTTGGATCACCCTCCGTATAGTCCAGATCTTGCCCCCTGTGACTTTGGCTTATTTCCAGAAGTCAAAAAACGCCTCAAAGGAAGACATTTTTCCAGCGACGACGAGCTTCTGACAACGTGAGATCAAAAGTGCGCGGATCTTTCAGAAGAAACGTGGAAGGCCTGGTTTGATGATTGGTTTCGGCGTATGGAGAAATGCATCGAGTGTGGTGGAGAGTATTTTGAAAGACTCTAAACAGTAAGTCTAGAGGATAAAACTTTCCGAGCGCCCTATATACTAGCGCTCATGTAGATATCGTTTTCGAGAGGGTATTCACTCGCGTATTAGACCGTACACTTTCTATGTAATAGCGACGTAATATCGCGTAATATACGTCATATTACGCTACATTACGTATATGCAATATCGCGTGTTAGTGCGTAGTGATGTGTAATATTTTCGTAATAGTGCGTAATTAAGAGAGTATTCCGTATGCTTTTTTGACGAGTGAATACCCACTCGATCGTGTTACAGACAGTACTTTAGTTCAAATGAAAATGAGCGTATCTGCAGAGTAGCCAAGTTTGCTCTGGAAACGAAAAATCATTTTATTGTACTATATTTACATTTGTACCAATGTTTTAAGAAAAGTGATGGCCTTGTATAGACATAAAAAACCTGGAATTTTCAGATTTTGAGGCAAAAGAAATGTTTTTTTGTCATTTTCAGTATGCATTTCCAAATACGCTTGTTTTCAATTTCAATTTCTTGGACAGGAAAACCCATATATGCTATAAACATTGTTTAAAAATAAGAAATACATTTAATATTATCAAAAAATACAAACTTAATGTTAAAATTTCTACAGTACAGGCCAGAATTGACAGTCCTCTAAAAAAATCGTATTAAAAACATGCCTCTCTTTTTTCGTGGATATCTCAGCGAGAAATGAAGCTAGAGAGATTTTTAAAAAACAGTTAGAAAGCTTATTAAATTCCGCGTCAAATAATGCAACAGATTTGTACAATGAAAATAAATTTGAAATTGAAAATAAATTAATATACATATTACTTTCAGTTACAAATTTTAATTTAAGTTTAATTAATAAACATAATATAATTTTCCATTTGTTAATTGGTTTTAAGTTAAAATAAACAATAAATTTAAACTGCTTGCTGAAAAATTTTTTATGGTAGAAAATTAATTTATCCTACTTTCAATTACAAATTTAAATATAATATTAAATAAGTTATCAAATCCAATCTATGTACCTTTTAAAAATATTTATATAATCGCTTGCCCTTTAAGTTTCAGATAAAATAAAAAATAAATTGAAAATGCTCACTGGAAATTTTTTTATTTTAATTTTGATTGATAAACATTAAATAAATTATGAAATCCAACTTACAAATTTATTATTTTTTTTTTTTAGTATTTACAAAATGGTTTGGACTTTAGGATAAAATAAAAAATAAATTAAAACTGCTTGAAAATCTTAAAAAAATTGTTATAATAAATTCTTTTTAAATAAAAAATCTTTAAGATTTTTAAGCAGTTTTAATTTATTTTCTATTTTATCGTAAAGTCCAAGCCATTTTGTAAATATTTAAAAAAAGTAAATTATAAATTTGTAAGTTGGATTTCATAATTTATTTAATGTTTATCCATTAAAACTGAAAAAAAATTTCCAGCGTTTCAATTTCTTTTTTATTTTATCTTAAACTTAAAATCCAAGCCATTTTGTAACTACACTCGAATCCTGATTTACGATGGGTTTTGGGCATTGCCTCTCCTAAATCGGGATAGTCCTTGAGCGTCTCTGAACACAAACTGTCAGAGCCGTACGAACCACTTTGTCAGAATAATATGAATGATATTATGATACTATTTAATTTTTGTTGGTAGTAAAAAATATTTATAAAATTTGTTTGAATTTTGTTTTTCTAAAATGATCATTTTAATTACAACCAAAGCTTTTGTAAACCCATGAGGTATCCACTTATGTAAAATATTACATATATAAATAAAATATTACATATTCAAATATTTTTTTAAAAAAGAACACTTAAATTCTCCTTCATATTTTGTTATCTTTAACAATGCAGCTGCTTTTGCCAATTTTATGAATCATTTTAAAAATTATACAATTTTGAAGTTATGTGTACCCTGGAACTTAGGACATAGGTTGGATTTGATAAATTTTTTAATGTTTATTATTCAAAATTAAATTTAAATTCGTAATTAAAAGTAGGATACATTAATTTTTTATCATGAAAAAATTTTTCAGTTTTCAATTTTTCAATTTTTTTATTGTTTTTTTTTATTTTAAAATTAATTAACAAATGGTAAATTATATGACCATTATTAATTAAACTTCAATTAAAATTTGTAACTAAAAGGAATATGTATATTAATTTAATTATTTACTTTCAATTTCAATTTCTTCCTCCAAAAATCTTTTTATGTATCTGTTGCATTATTTATAATTATTAATATTTTTTGCAATTAATTTTTAGCGTTAACAAATTATTATAGCCTTGAGTTATATTTCATTAAGAGAAACAAAAGTCTCGTACGACGGTGCTCCGAGAGGCGCCAAGCGCCTATTCGGTCCTGACTGCGAGGCGATAGGCGGCTGACTCGCTTGAGTGACGGCTCACGAGTCGAACGTCCAGGACTTTATAAATTTAATCATATCTTGAGAATGACTGAATATTTTTTAAGGTTCTTGGTCTGGTTTTAAAGGGGAGATTCCAAGCTTTATTATATGTGAATTTCAATTTTTTTTCTAACCTCACTTAGAGCATGCAAAGGGCTGAAGTTGGATAATGGAAGTTTGCAAAAATCAGAAAATTGATCGGTCTGTCTCACACGTTAACTCGATCTCTATTTATCAAAAATACTTCTACTAGGGGCCATTTCACGCGGAAATTAATAAGCTTCCCAACTGTTTTTTTAAAAACCTCTCTAGCTTCATTTCTCGCTGAAATATCCACGAAAAAAGAGAGGCATGTTTTTAATATATTTTGTTTTAGTGGACTGACAATTTTGACCCGTACTGTATACGTGTGAACAAATGTCTTAAACAATAGAAAAATGAGTCCAAGCAGACGACACACGCCTACAAGAAAGGGTTACGTAGCGTATATTTCTTCTCTTAAATCACTCCTTCCCCATCTCTCATTACCCACTCCTACTTCCCTTCCATCTTCCACTCTTCCTCATGCCCCGTTCATTATCCAATGTCACTCAATAACAACGCTTAGCAATGGTTGTTGTGGTATTGTTATTCTCAGCACATACAAAGTTTTTCGAGTTCTCAATATTTTTCCTCTAATGGTATATGAATCACAAATATTCATATAAAATTTGAGGCTTCTACCTCAAATTCTTTCAATGTTATGAACGGTAAACGACGGACGGATACTCGAACGTAACTACCCTTCCGAAAATCTAGAGATTTTCTAGACATCGCTAGACAAAGTTTTGTCTAGCGGATATTTAGGAAAACGATGAGTGTTCAGCTTGTCCAGATATTGTCTAGAACGTGCTTAGTAGCTGATGCCAGCAGTCAGGTGAAGAGGGCTTGCGACCCTTTTTCGTTTAGATTTTGCCTAGAGTGTCTAAACTTGCCTACTAAAAATGAGCCATTTCTTCGAAACCTATAGTCAGGTATAGCGCTACCGAAGATTTTATTACTCTTTATTGTTGAGTGCTTTAGAAATTTGAATACTATTGTCGCAAAATTTTGTTCCAAGGGACTTAATACCTCACCATTGAATAGTTCAACGCCCAACCAATTTAAAAATTCCTAACAAGTAATGTATATAAATAATTCTAGGCTGACCAATTTAGACACAGGCGCAGATTGCAATGCACTAAACATAAATGATTATGTAAAAGTAGGCCCGCAAATACAGATCAGTTCAACGAAGGTAAATTAGAAAACTACTCAGGTTCGAGAATTCCGGTATTAGGAAAAATCGCGGTTATCTGTAAAATAAAAAATAGAGATGAAAACCTAGAAATTTTTATAGTTAATTTCAAAGATTGAAGCCCGGTACTAGGATTACCAACAATAACAAAGTTAAAACTAATCACAAGAGTTGACAATGTAGAGATATCAGTAAAAGAAGAGACAAATGAAATTCTATCTACAATTAAAGGACAAAGCTTAGATTTTGATAAGTTGATTGATAAACATGTTGACCTTTTTGAAGGAATTGGAAAGCTAAATTACAAATATGATTTTAAACTAAAGCGATATTGCGTAGAGAAACTTGAAAAAGTGAAATTTTTGCAAAGCTTAATGCGTCTAAAGCATTTTGGCAGGTGAAATTCACCGAAAGAAGTTCCAAGCTGACTACGTTTCAAACGCCATTGGGCGATACCGATTCTTGCGAATGCCTTACGGAATTAAGACAGCACCGGAAATCTGCCACAGACTATACATGGAAATATTTAACGGTATTAAAAACCCAGCAGTTTACATCGATGACATATTAGTTTAGGCCGAAAACAAAGCAAAGCTCGAAGTCACTCTAATTAACGTTTTTACTAAAGCTCGTGAAAATGAAGTAAAACTTAACTTATCAAAATGTGAATTAGGAGTCACTAGTGTGAGATTTCTGGGTCATATTTTTACACGTAACGGTATTAAAATAGATAACAGTAGAATCGAAGCAATTAAAAATATGAAAACACCGAATGATCAGAATGCGGTAAAAAGATTGCTAGGAGTATTTACATATATAGCGAGATTCGTGCCAAGTACGTCAGACATAACATCGTTAAAAAAGTTTAAAGATCTTGTAAGCAAAGATCTCGTGCGGCAGTATTATGATTTAGAAATGGACTGTGTCTTAAGTGTAGATGCAAGTAGTACTGACCTTGGAGCAGTTATGTTACAAAAAAATCTTCCGATTGCATATGCTTCTAAAGCACTCACAGAGTGTCAAAAAGCTTGGGCACAAATAGAAAAAGAGTTATACGCGATTGTTTTTCATTGTGAGAGATTTCATCAATTTATTCTCGGGAAACAAATAACAGTAGAAAGTGATCACAAACCACTAATATCAATACTTAAAAAGCAATATTGCTGAAATATCTATTAGATTTCAAAATATGCGACTTCGTTTACAACCTTGTGAGATAAATTTTGTATATAAACTGAGTAAGGAACTGCTCATAGCAGACATGTTATCGAGAGCTCACATAGAAACAGCGACCCACGATGCTGATTTAGAAGCGCACGTATTAAGTGTCTTGCTGTCGGAAAATATGAGCGATACCCGCCGCAAAGAATTCGTTACCGAATCAAAACACGACGCTGAAATACAAACAGTTTGTAACCTAATCAGATCCGGCTGGCCAAAAGAATTTAAAGATGTACTGAATGAAGCAAAAGCTTATCACACGTATCACTCAAATTTATTCGAATTTGACGGACTTTTGTATAACAATAACTGAGTAATAGTGCCTAAAAATTTGCGAAAAGAAATGTTGACGAGACTTCACTATAATCACTTAGGGATTGACAAGACGAAGCAAAGAGCGCGCGAAATTATATTCTGGCCAGACATGATTAGAGATATTGAAGACTTGGTCTCAAATTGTGAAATTTGTTTAAATCACCAGAGATCCAATCAGAAAGAGACACTGATACCCAGTGAAGTACCTAACGATGTGTGGGAAAAATTTGGGATAGACCTATTTTACTTAGACAACAAAACATACCTAATAATAGGTATGTATAATTTTTCTAAATATGTGGAGATAGAGCTATTAAAAGATGAAACTGCGTATTTGACAATACATGTACTCAAATCGTATTTTGCTCAATTTGGGGTACCAAAACCCCTAAGATCAGATAATGGACCGCAATTTAGCAGCAAGAAGTTTCAGGATTTTGCCAAATCATGGAATTTTGAACATATAATATCTAATCCATTGTATCCCAGAAGTAATGGTATGTTTGAACGGTATGTACAGACGGTAAAACGCACCCTAATGAAAGCGGTAGAAGATAAGCGAGGTCCTTATCTAGCGTTATTAGAATTGCGTAACACGCCAATCACTAGCGAAATTCAATCGTGGAATAGAACTTTGATAGGGAGAAATGTAAGAGGCGTTTCACCAGATTTTCTAGTAACAGAACCACAAGTAGATTTGCGAGAGAAATTGATAAAACAAAGTTTAAAAAAGGAGAAAGAGTAAAAGTAAGAAATAAAAATGGAATTTTGGAATCTACTCAAATTGTAGGTGTAAATGAAAAGCCGAGATCTTATCAAGTATTAATGAGCAATGGTAGAACTCTGACTCGCAATCTTATCACTTATATAAAGATGTTCAAAATAAGCTACATGTTGAACCCGAAATGAACTACGATTCGCCAGCTATACCGAATAGAACTGTAGAACCTAATATTAACAACATGTTGAACCCGAAATGAACTACGATTCGCCAGCTATACCGAATAGAACTGTAGAACCTAATATTAACAACATTGTTAGACGAGCATCGCTGATCGCGCAACCACTGCAGGAGCCAATACTGGTGTAAAATATCCAGACTGGCTTCATTTGACATATATATGGTGTTGTAGGTTTCGCACATATTTTGAATTGGAGTTCGATGACTGCTGTTTGCACCTCAAATACAGTACGGCTCATAGGTTCTGGCAAAATACTGAGGCACAGAGATTGGTACTTGAAACAACAAACACGCCCAGATAACAAACGTGCCTGGACTATAACCCGCCCGATGGGCGTCGAACCGCGTGCCGGCGATAAAGCATCGCATGGTCGGTAGAAATGTGCAGGAGACCGACGAGCGTGCGCAATGGTTTGCTCTCTGCCAGCACGCCTGTCGGTGTGAGAGGAATGTTAGCAGCACGACGGGCCACAGTGGGGCGAAATGAAAAAACGATGTTCAAAATAACCTGTAGGTCCCAATTCTTAATCGATTTTCAATTAATT
>JBAGKK010516756.1:0-13549 GCA_037177015.1 Euceroptres primus
CCAATCCAATCTGTCAATTCTTTCGAAAGTTATCGTGCTAACAAAAAAAAATCTACAGACAGACGGACAGACAGACAGACACATTCGCGAAAACCATTTTTTTGGGTTCCGGGGGCCTCAAAACGTGGACATTTGACAAAAACGGGGGGGGGGGTCAAAGTTTAGATTGGTTAGTTGCAGGTTTCTGTAGACACGTAGATGCGGTCACGTGATGAGAATGTGCGTAAGTTTAGTTCGCCGATTTTTCGACTTCATCTAAAACTGGTTTTCTATTTTTTATTAAGATTTCTGTATGCTGTAACTTTGTTAATGGTTTGTAGAGTTTTATGGCAGCTATCCAGAACTGCCTTTAAAAATTTATTTTTCTGCAAAAAAGTTTTTCCAAAAAGTCAAAAATGTCCCTCATTTTTTGAGTTTTGGGCCAATAAGGCTGGTTAACGAACTCGTCTTCTCTTTTCAAGCCTTGAAAAAGTCTGCCATAGCGCAATCCTGTCCGATAATTCTTTCGAAAGTTATCGTGTTAACAGACAGACAGACCGACAGACAGACATACAGACAGACACCGGCGTAAAAACCGTTTTTTCTTACTCAGGTAGTCTCAAAACGTGGAGATATGATGAAAATTCGAAAAGTCAGTTTTCACATAAAACTAATACCTTCTCATATGATGATGAGAATGTAGAAAAAAGCCATTCATATACACAGATCTTTTTTTTTTAATTCAATATTACCCTTATACCTACTATTTACAATTATTTCTAAACTTAAACCTAATCATTTACTAAAAGATCTAGAAATTCTTCGTCATTATCACTTAAAACATCGTCGACATCCATTGCACTGATTCTATAATGCCCCCATGCGAGGGTGTCTGTACTGTTTGGGAGTAAGTATTGCTTATCGTCATAAGAACTTAGTACGATTTTTTGTTGTTCAATTGTTTCGTCTTGACCTGATCACATATTGCGTTTTAGATTGGATACTCAAATTTCGCAACATTCGGTGTAATCGTCAAAGGTAATACTTTTCTTCACAACAGCTGCTTTTACACCTTTGACTTTTTAAACAAAATCCTCGCCATTGACACGGATACTGAAAATCTTACTCCGCAAACCAACAAACTCCGTAATTATTTTACCATTATATTCGTCTTTCATCAAACCCAAAACTTTCTTGTTCCTTTACGGCATTCCGAACACATTGTCTCGACGGTAATCTGATGTATCGAATTGTTGAATGTTCTTTTGTTATCTGTTATCTTTTGTAATCTGATGTATCGAATTGTTGAATGTTCTTCTTTCATGTCGGCATAAATATCCTGACACCTCACTTCATATATTAAACTATCAGTGTCAGTGTACAAGAGTTTGCAGTTGTTACGATATATTTCACGCATGTAACCGTAGTGAAAATCATAAATTAGGATTTTATACACATCCAGCACTGTCAGACCCACATAGATTGGCTTATTAAACAAAACTTCTGTCTTTCTTAACTTTATAGTCACGAGATTCTCACTGAAAATTGCTCGGCTGTGGAAGTTCTGTTTAGCTATGAGGGCTCCTGCTCCATACCTACCCTCCTACTTCATCACGAGTTTCACGTTTACATGCTTTCGTGCATTCTCCATTGTCTTACCGTAAACTGCATTATTCATTAATTTGTACAAGTTCTTTTCAAATTCATTTTTAGCTTGTGCACTCTTTTCAGTATTGAAATCTATGTAACTCTTCAGCCATGTTGACTGATAAAATTTGAGTACTCTGTGAATTTTTATTAATATAAGACCGTTTGCAAGAGCATTTTTGAGAGCTCGATAATGAAGAACGTACTTTTGTTTCAGCAGGAGAGTAGTTTGAAGCTTCTCCTTTCTGGATCCCGATGATTTCGAGTGTTCTAGGCAAAACGGTAAATCATTATGCTCATCGTGAAGCTTGGATGGATAGTGCAAATCAACTTATAGAATATAACCAATGGGTGAATCATCTGGAACATTGAAGTCAAAAGTTTCCAAATTTGTAACCCACTTGAAACCACCGTGAGGAAAGGGTTGTCCCATTGCCCAACCATACAGGTTGTTTGCATCGAAATATACAATGTAGATGATCTCCCCACTTCGTTCAAAACTAACATGTACTTGTTGTTGGCAATGGCATAACGGTTTGAGCATTGACTCACTCCACCCTTTTTATCATTTTCAATCATCAATAGCATATCAATGTCAGTGAGGAGTTCCAATCTTACCCCTGTATATTTGAGCATGGCGTCCCATGTGAAGCCAGGAGTCATGTAGTAATGTGCTGGATCGAGACCATAAGCCACGAGACACTGTTCTCGGAAATTTTGAAACACATCAGCCAACAGCAACACATGAGTCTTCATGTATAGTTTCACGTATTCGCCGAGAGTTTTAACACTGAATGCACACCATACCTGTTGTGCATGTTCGTAGTCCTCATCAGATATTGATGAGTCATTCAGGGTACTGTAAAACTTTTCTTTTGGTGGAAGCTGGTCTTCTTTCAGTCTTACCCTCGAGTCCAGGTATTCATAGGGGAGAACACCTTTCCTCGTTAGAAGTTCAACTTTCTCACTCTCAGTTCCAGAAAACATTGCACTTACAATTTTGTACTTGGTGAGATACGATGAAAACTTTTCCAAGGATGATGCCATGAATTTGAATGAATCGATGAATCGGAATTTTATCTATGTTCCCTAAACATATTTCGTAAAAGAGATGTATTTTTCCTTATTCGAAGCAAAAACTTTGACTTTTCCTTCAAATTCTGTGGCAATGTCGCGGATGATAAAATGAGCATCGTACCCACTCAAGTTGTGGAACACAACAGATATGATGTTTGAGTCTTGATAAGCTAGATTACAGTGTTCATGCGCGGCATCTCGATATTTTCCTGTCAGGTGACAGTGATCGCGGACCTTTTTCATCGGTGGATGTAGAACTTTCTGACAGATGTGACAAGTGGTAGCTTCAAAGAATGCTTTCTGTTGCTCCGGTGTTAGTTTCTGCATCGGAACTGGAGATGTCAGTATTTTCTAACCTTTATTTGAGGAAATTTTTTGTTTGGAGATGATAACAAACATTGTTTTGATTTTTATCAGTTAAATACTACCACATATTTTTAAATAATTAGCTATTGAAAGTCTTATATTACTTAAAAACAGTGATAATATTTATTAAAAATTTCAAATTTTTCAAATTTAGTTTTTGTTATGTCAATATATTTAATCAATAACCACAATCTTTTTGGTAAAAAAAGGTGTATTTCACTACGACCACCAAATTCGGAGTAAATTTTTTGACTATAACCAAAATTAGAAAAAAAATATTTCTTATCTGATCCGGCTCAAAAGTGACCAAATTTTGGAAACCATGTGGGACTACAATTCCTCCAAATTTTGTGACCTTAGCTCAAATCGTTTGCCAGATTATGATTAAAAAGGCATTGTTGACACACACATATACACACACATGCGCGCGCGCGCGTGAGTGAACAAGTTTTAAAAACCTCGTTTTCGGATTCCTGGGGTCGAATTAGATCGAGAAATGTCAACAGGGACTCCATAGAATGATCTAACTTTGCAGTTTAATAATCGTTCGAATTTTGCAGATGAAAAAATATTTTTTTTTATTATGAAAGAGCAAACCAAAAACATCGATAGCATCGAAAACCTGAAAATAGATTTTTTTCGTCATAGGGCCTTTTCTTCGCGAATGATCACATATGTTTATGATGCCATTTCAAGCGATCTTGCTATTTCAATGAGCGAAAATTTTTTAAACAGCAGGTATTGTTACGGAACTGTCCGTACAACTAGCATAAACGCAAAGGGGACACGAGCTATTGTTACGAAAAATTCCGTAACACGGAGAAATATTTTCACTTAATCTGGATATCGAAAATTAATGTTATTGTGAAATAAAAAGATATATGTTACTGTTAGATATTTTTTTCTAACTCAAAATCAATAAAAAAAACCGCTGGCGCTGTCAAGTAGTTTGGGTGTCACCGCGTTCGGGCATATCTATAATTGTGTTCATTTCATGAATACTGTGCTTACAAAATTAAAAAACTTTTTCTAATACAAATGTAACAAAATTTTAATTTTATCTATTAGAAATATAGTTGGTCATGGAAGGTTTTAAAATAGGTCAATCGATTCGTCTCGTCCAAAGGAATAAGGTCGGTACTTACAATATTGCTATAATATTCCCAAAATTAAAAAAAAAAGTTTTACTTATACACAAAAAAATCGAAAATTCAAAAATTGTAAATAAGAAAATTTTTTTTGGAGATGATTACAAACATTGTATTGATTTTTATCAACTAAATACCATCCCATATTAAAAAAATTATGTATTGAAAGTCTTTTATTACTTAAAAAATAGTAATAAAAATTAGTGAAAATTTCGAATTTTTCGAATTTATTTTTTTGGTAGAAAACGATGAATTTCAGCTAAATATACGAATCTAGAGAAAAATTTATTTTATTTAATCAAAATTACAAGAAAAAAATAAAATTAAAAACCATTTTTGAGATAAATATAAAATCGGAAAAAAATGTTTCATCTTATCAAATCCTGCCAAAAACTTCTTAAATTTTAGGCATTAACTATGATTATAACTCAACCAAATTTCGTAACCCTAGTACAATTCATTTGCGAGTTATCATTAATAGTATATTTCGATACAAGAGGCCAAGCAGTGACAACCCGCCCGTGAGGTCTCGTGGATCGAACAATATTTTTCTTTACAAATAAATGCAAAACCTGAAATTGCCCACTGTTTACAGACATCAAAAATAACCTCACCAACAACATGTTTACATAGTAACAGTTTATAAAGCTAGATGACGTTAATAGTAGCAAATAGTTAGTAGAACAAAATTTTGCTCACCGATGACCTGTGACTAAAATTATTTTTTGCAACTCATGCACGGAATGTTCGATTATCGAGGCATGTATAGCGTGCGGGAAGTGA
This sequence comes from Euceroptres primus, assembly GCA_037177015.1. Taxonomy (NCBI): domain Eukaryota; kingdom Metazoa; phylum Arthropoda; class Insecta; order Hymenoptera; family Figitidae; genus Euceroptres; species Euceroptres primus. Next base: position 5,001 of record JBAGKK010516756.1, read on the forward strand.
CCAATTATGAAACCGTGTTAGAAAGTAGTTACAAAAATACTTTTTGTAGCTGCTACGCTTGCGCACTTTGAGCAAGATCACTTTCTCTAGCTGCTGTGCTTGCGCACTTTAAGAAAAATTACTGTTTTTAACTGCTGTGCAGGCGCACATCGATCCCAAATTACTTTCCAGGAGAGCCGGTATCCAGTACAGCAACATAAGCTTACTACAGCCTTTAAGTGTCAAAAACTTAATCACTCGCATTCCTAATACTGATACGTGGTTTTGTACGGTGATTTACGTAATGTGCGAAAGAAACCTCGAGTGGCACATCACAGTCCATCCCTGACTATTCCTTCGTGGTAAGAACCGTGTGCAAACAACTACGATCAGCGGATAGTCCGTGCTGTTGAATTACGGTTTCATTCTTGCTTCGAAGTTTAGTAGTTAATTTAACATAGAAAAAATATGAGTGAATCTGAAGGTAGTGACGTCGATCAAACACCTCCAGAGGTTCGTAAAGCAGCTGAACAAACTACAAACAATTTATTAGCCAAGCAATCGAAAGAAAAATTTCTGTCAGTTTACAATCAGTTTATGCAGTGGAAAAATGCTAAAAAGGTGAAATCTTTATCTAAAAACGTATTGTTAGCATATTTTAGTGAATTAGCCAAAAGTTTTAAACCTGCAACTTTGTGGTCTCGCTATTCAATGCTGAAGAGTACCATAAAAACCAATGATAATATTGACATTAGTACTTAGGGCAAACTAAATACCTTTTTGAAAAGAGAATCAACTGGATTTGTCAGCAAACAATCCAGAACTCTGTCACCAGATGAATGTGCAACTTTCCTAACCGAAGCTCCTGATCAGTAGTATTTAGCAACCAAGGTAAATATAAAAAAAACTATACAGAATTATATTTTTTTAACTTTTGCTATGTGACATAACCTTAATATGTTTTACTAGGAGAGCTCCAAAAATAATACTTCCTGTGCTTCCTATTTTCTGCTTTTTCTTATTCTCTTTTTACTTTTATGCTTTAATTTTATTGGAAATAAATATGACGCATGAATTTCAGAGACATGCCTCTTATTTTTTCTCTTTGAATTGTTATTGTGCTCTGTCTATATTTTATAATTTCAATGTAAACTAATAGAAGGGATTGCTTTTGGAGTGACCTACATATTAATTTATGTGATCATTTTTTTATAATTAATATTGATCAAGTTATTATAATTTAGTAACAATAATATTAATTTATTATGTTATTTGCAGGTTGCTTTAATCTTTGGAATTACTGGTGCTCTTCGAAAAGCAGAGCTCTGCGATATCATGATAAATGATATAAAGGACCATGTTTCTCATTTGCTACTAACAATATCAAAAACCAAAACGCATGTTCTCCGAACATTTACGATTGAAGGTGAGTTCTACTTCAATTTGTTTAAAAAATATGAGGCTCTCCGACCACAAAATGTAGATTCCAGTAGATTCTTTTTGAATTATCAGAATGGCAAGTGTACGCATCAAGTTATTGGCATCAACAAATTTGGTCATATGCCAAAACAGGTCGTTACGTATTTAAACTTGCCAGATCCTCAACTTTATACGGGTCAAACCTTTCGTCGCACTTCAGCAAGGCTTCTTGCTGATTCTGGAGACGACATAACGACTCTCAAACGTCATGGTGGGTGGAAATCCACTCAGGTTGCAGAAGGTTACGTAGAAGACTCGGTAAACAATAAAAGAAAAATATGCAACCAGATAACAAAATCATTGAATTTAAACCCGTCTTCTACAACTAAAAAACCTGAGGATGGACCTCCACCATCAAAGCGCTCCAAAACCAAATCGAAGGTGAACTTCGGCGCATCGACATCTAAAGATTGTGACTCAGAGGATTCACAATTCATAAGAACAGCTAATAATTCAAATAAAATTGTGTATCAGTTCTCTGATTGTTCAAACGTAACAATTCAAAACTTTGTAAAAGACGACAAAGATTCAACCGCGTAAAAGTGTAATGCTGACTTCATTTTTATTTGTTTAGTTGTACAATAGCCCTCTAATTGCTTCAATAATAATATTTTTTCAAGCCCACTTTAATTTTTTATTTTTAAAAAAGGTTAAAAAATCTAAATTAAAAAGATTTCTTCTCGTTTTTATTGTTTGTCAAATCAAAGATTCCATGCCTTTGTTACAAAAAATATCGTGTGTAACAGGTGCAGAAAGAAGGCAGTTAGAACTCTTATGAAATTTGCTGGAAACGAGCTACGGCTCGTTTCCAGCTCGCCTTCGATTCGCCTCTGGCCCGTTCAGCAAACTACACACTCGTTTGGAACTGCCCACTTTCCGCACTTGTTGCACAATATACTATTGTACACGGCCACCAGTAAACAAAACATTTTGACCACTGCTCATCAATGCAGTGCGCAAACGACCACTTTGGATGTCTGTAAACGGTGAACAAACGAGGGTTTTGCATGCATGTGTAAAGAAAAAGAATATTATTGACACACACACGCACGCAAAGACGGACGGAGATTTTTTCACAACCGCATTTTCGGATTCCTCAGGCCGAAAAATGACAATAAATGAGATTCGTAAGTTTTCATCGTTACAATTCTATTACTCGTTACATCGTTCTATTATATTGTATCTACATTGTAGTTAATAGTCGAGTAAATTGATGCAACTTTATGAAAATGGCGAAGAAGTCGATATTTAACGTTTTTTTTTAAATTTCAAGGTCGTTTAGGAAGGGTATCTCTTGTGAAAAAGTACACCAACTTTATACCACTTTTAGACCAGAAATATACCAACCTTGGTCTAAAAGTGGTATACACTGTTTAGTTTATACCTGCAGTACTTTCAGACTAGAGAAATAGAGCCTAATTTCTATGGCTAATCTATGGATCTTTCTCATTCTATCCTTTTTCCGCAATAAACTTTCTCACTCAGGTGACATATAAGGGGCCCATACTACACGGAGAAAAATGGAGTATCAAACTGACACTATGTAGGTTTAACTATAGAATAGTCCTCTAAGATAGTCAACTTGAATATCTGAATATTCAAGTTGAACATGTAGATAATCGGTTTGACACTCTAGATAGTTAGACTGAATATATTTGAAGTCCAACTATAGGACAGCCCTCCAGAGTGTAGGTTTGACACTCCATTTTTCTCCGTGTACCTGCAAATATCAATTACAATAATACAAGCTTGGTTCACAAAAGCTATCGGTATGATTTTTGCAACTACGCTCCATTTTGCAATTGTTGCAGAATGAGTGTCTAATGATAGCTCACAATCAGCGCTAATGAATTGGGGTTCAATAGGAATGAGTTCTAGTCATAGAGTATAGGTAGCATGCATGTGACTCCGCAGAGGTCTAGCATGAAATGAAAACAGCTCGGAGCACGATACGCAGGAGAGTTTAGAGCTGTTGCATGTGTCATAGTAGAGGGGAGTTGCGCATGCGCTATAGTATAGGGGAGTAGCGCACGCGCTATGTACACTTTCCCCCGACCGATCCTTTGTATCACGTGTACAGCGCCCTGCGTGATTAAAACCTGCTCAAGAATCCAAAGAACTGAATACTGTTAACACTAAGAAAATGATAAACTTCGTGGATAATGTGAAATTCGCAGATATTGAAGATTGTGGTACAATGAAATACTAGATACAGTACAATGATTTGCTTCAAGTACGTGTAAGTCGTTAAATTGTCAACTCCGTAGAAAGAGACAACTTCTCTGCCATGTATCTTTCGAACGGTGATAGCATGAACCCTAATTTTTTTTAGTTTCTTCGGCATTGAAAAACGAAGAGAGTGACACCTGGAACACTAGGAAAAAATTTTTTTCAGCTAGATATGCAGTTTTTTGTAAAACCACTTTTTTTCATCAGTTTTTCTACATTTTCTCGGCAATTGTATAAGATATCACAGAAACAGGCCCGCCGTCGGATTTGGCATTAAAAAATGCATCGAAACTATTTATTGATTTTCATTGATTTCATTTTTACAACATTCTATCTCCTGACTTGTAACTTTTCAAAAAAAATTTTTATCCAAAAAATCTTGAAAACCTGACGTGCTGCAGAGAAATGGAGGCCAGATTCGGATTCAGCACAAAAAACTACTCTGAAAGTGACATATCTCATTCCATGAGCACACAGGTCACATTTTGTTGACCAGTGTTACACTAAAAAACAAAGTTTAGATACTCAAAAATAGCCAAATAATGTATTTGTTAACTAGGTTTGTTTAAACAATTAACAAATGTAAGAAATTCATAGCAAGAAGTCATTGCTAAATAACTATGTGTTAAGTCCATGAAAAAAGTGGAATTTTATTTATAAATATATAACATGATAAAAATTCGTTTAAATAATTGTTGTTTGCAATAAAAATTATTTATTTTCATCGAAATGTCCCTAAAAATTTAGAAGTTGGTTAGTTTCAGTTGATTGCGTCAAAAGAACTGTCACGAACGAAGGAAATAATTAAATAAGCAATTATTTTATTTGTTTAAATAACAATTTAGTTTACAAACTCATAACGGAGTTGGACGTAGTTCGTAATTCTGGTCTATTAATTTATTTAAGTATATAGGCTGTGTCTTAAAATACTATTATTTACTTTATGTTAAAGAAATATAAGACATGAATGTGCACACTTCCAATGGAGAGTATGTGTGTGGTTTGTATGTGAGAGAGTAATTTTAAATGCTGCTTATACTTTACCAGACTCCTCAAGAAAAGAATAGAGATGCACCCGAAAGAGAGTATGCGCGATCCTTTTTAATACCGTTTCGTCTTAATTCGATCCGTCCGAAAAATACATAATTTCCGTTTTGACTTAAAACTACTTCCTCAAGAGAAAGGCGAGATTTGGATTTGAATTTAATTTGTAAGTTTAGAATTTAATTTCGAGTTAGTTTGAAATTTCAAATACAATCCACGGACAAACGAAAATTATTAAAGTCCGAGGGATTAGTACTCTACAATTTACTTAAATTTAAGCTTCTCCGTATGGGGTGGAAAGGAATCCTTCGTAATTAATTTGAAAGATTGACGTCAAGATCGGTCACGAAGAACGAAGAATTAACTAAACCGAAGCCGCGAACTGACTGGCGCGACCGATTGTTTTAAGGGAAAGAAATGTCTCCGAAAACGTGTGGACAAGTTATGCACTGAGACTAATTGATGCAACTACGAAGACAACTAGGATCATTAGCCTAATTAGGTGGGGAGGACTCCCTCCCGCGGACGGGATACACCAATGATAGCCAGCGCGTTATAAGGTGTTCTTATTCCGAACGAAGCAAGCATTGTTCGGAATTTGATGACCTCAGCATATTATTATTTCATGCTTTTCGAGAATCGATAATTATCCGTAAATGGATGATTATTTAATAATAATTCAGTCAAGTCGACTGATTATCTTCGACAATCTTTTCTGATTGATTCCTGGTTCATAATTATTGATTATCTGTTATTGATCAATATTCAGGATTTTAAATACTGATCAATCACATTTAATCAATTTGTTTGGTTGCTTATTAGAAAGCTTTGTTGAAATTTCTGGAATTTCTTACAGGAAATAATAATAGCAGCATCGATATTAATTTCCAATCAATGAGAAATGATAACTCGATTAATCTGATCGCAAGTCTTTTGGCTAATGCAATCAGCGGAAATAGTTCATATTCCTTCTAGGTTTATTTGTAAGTTAATTTTGATTCTAATTCCATTGATAATGATGTCAATGAAAGTTAAATAAAATAATAATAAAAGCCTTTTCTCGACGTTTCTGCTCTCTTTCTAGGATTCTATTTACAATTATTAAGATTTTGGATATTGAATTTAGAAGTGGAATTGTACGGTGTGTGTCTAAAATAATTATTACAATAAATATAAAATAGTCGTGTCATCATTTTCTAGCCGCACGCTGGCGCGAGAGAGTATATATAGATATACTTGCAACACAATTAGTTCACACATACTTTCAAACAGAGTCATGTAATATAATGCTCGCTGTATTCAAGTGCTCACATGGGTTGGTGTAACCGGCGGATTACACATACTCTTCCTTGTACTTAGAACATTGTTTAAATTATATCTGTATGATATTCAGATATTTTTCATAAAAAGAAGAGTTTCATATTATGAGCAATGCTATTGAAACATTCATTTACTGAGATCTCTGATAATCTTTAAGAGAACTCATTCCAATTGAAAAAAATAAATATGTAGCTTTGTCCATAACAAGAACCAAGTTTGTACGTCCAAAAATAGCGAAATAGTGCATTTGTTAATTAATATTGTTTAAAAAAAAAAATTAAATAATTTATTCGCATAAATAAACAAACGCTTCTGTATACATGTGCATCCGGATTGACCAGTCCAAGATTAAGAAGAAAAATTGACGATAACTGTCACTCGATAGCGCGGAGGGTTAATGTATTAAATTCTATTCATTTTATTATATTAAATATTAGATTTAATTATATTGATTATACTGAATAACTTAAAAATTAATTATATTAAATTCTATACCTCGGTCCGGGACTGCTTATTCAGATATTGCAAAGTAAAGTACAAATTTTATTCTTTTTAATATTTGTTCCTTATTTTGCATTAATCTTTATTCACAGTTTTTCCAAGAAATTTATTGATAAATATGCATTTATCAATAAATGCATATTATTATAATTCATAATATGCATTAATATTGAAACATACTTATTTTTATTCTTGTATTTTTATAAATAAAAAAAATATATAAATATACAGTTTTCATGAAACGATAAACTTTAATCAGGATATTCGCTATCCGTCACCTGCGACCCGTCCAGTAGCTGAGGTTCGCCCTGGGAAAAATTTGTTTTGTGCTTCAAACTCAACTTAAAATTATAGACATTTCTGAATTCAATTCATTTTTGAGCAAATGCATTATTTCATTTTGGGTCCGATTTATATTTTGAAAGCAATTTAAAGTACAATCATTTAGGTAATAAAAAGTACATAATAGGTAATAAAAATGAACAAAACAAAAATTTAAATGTAAATACGACAATTATAAGAACATATATTCAATAATTAGTTAAAATTATGCGTTATTTTACTTAAAATTACATTTAAAAATACGTGGCTGAAAAGCCTTCGTAATATGTATGGTCCGATTTAAACTTTAAATGAGATTCAAAATTAATCATTAAAACAATATTTTACTTCAAACATCAAACTTTGAATAACTAAATTAAAAGAAACATAAAGAAGTTTACAAAATTTGTGTAGTATTAATAAATATTAAATAATGATAAATACTAATTAAAGTAGCGATTACCTTTTTCCGCTAAAATAACTTGAATCTCATTAAAAGTTATGTGGCTTAAAAGCCTTAATCAATTTATAATCGTGTACGATCCGTTTTACACTTTCAATAAGATTCAAATAATAATACTTTGAATCTCATACAAAGTTACTTGAAAAAAGCATTTTAAATATTACAAAATAATTTATATCACTCAAAATTATTAAAAGTAAGATTGCTTTATATCTGGAACATTCTGAATCACATATAATGTTACGTGGCTTAAAAGCCTTTTTTCTTGTTTTATGCATTTTTAATGTCTTAATATAGTTTTATTTTTTCTGGAAAACATTCTAGTTTATTTAATTTAAGAATTTTTACAACCCATGATCTTAATTGACTTTCATCATAACTTATATCATCAGGTTTTTCCTGAAAACATATAGAAGTAGCAAATGCAATGGCATATAAACCAGTCTGTAGCATTTGGCTGGTCTTGAACTGAATGAAATTTAACCAGCGGTTTCCATAGATAAAGCTTTTCGGTATCATTTTCGTCATAATTAGGTGCATCTTTCAATCAAAGGAAGCAATGCTCATGAGGAGAACCCCTTAACTGAAATTCGAACTTATAATAACTGTCTTCAAGGTAATATTTTTCAAATGGACCTGCTTTTGCCCCTAAATAATTTAACATAGCACGACAGGGGGAGGGTCTCTAAGGCAGGTTTTTGGCCCAATTTAGATTTGGCCCAATTTAGATTTGGCCCAAAAAATTCGAAAAAATCCATACAGTATCTACTAACAATAAGTAGTCAATTTCACCCTAAACGGGCAACCCTCACCTCCCCATTCACCCTGAGCACCCCTTAAAAAATGAAAACTTCATCGATTCTATGCAGTGTTTTTGGGAAAAAAACCCAATTTAAAAAAATCAGGAAAAATACACATATAGGTTTTTGGGGTCGCTGAATTCGAAACCGAGATCCATTGACCTCCATCATATCAGATTCAAGGTTATTTGAAGGTCAAACTGCAGAAAATTCTATAAAAAATCCAAAAAAATACATACATAGGTTTTTGAGGTGGCTGATTTCGAATCCGAGGTCCGTTGGCTTCCATCACATCAGGTTCAAGGTGATTGAGAGGTCAAACTGCAAGAAATCCGCTGAAAAAATCCAGTAAAATACATGCATAGGTTTTTTGGGGTCGCTGATTTCTAATCCGAGGTCTGTTGACATCCATC
>JBAGKK010516767.1:0-57001 GCA_037177015.1 Euceroptres primus
TATGAATTTTTCCTCTGCGGGTCATACTTTCTGAGTAATCACCCCTCAGAGTGGGGGGTGACTTGTACCGCGCAGGTCGCACGCTCCTTACGTAGCTCATATCTCGAAAGGGGGTCGTTTTTGGATAAAAATGTGTATAACTGAAATTATGAAGAATTTTCCGTTGTACAATTTAGGTCTTATACATTTTTCTCATAAAACCATCTTGTTTCAAGATATGAACCATGGAAGGAGCGTGCCACCCGCGAAATGAAACTCACCCCCTACTTTGAGGGTTGATTACTCAGAAAGTATGACCCGCAGAGGAAAAATTCATATCAGCATTATTATTGTAAATTATAAGTACTATTTTTCTGAAAAAAATAATTTCTTTTCGATGCACCATTTGCAAGATAAACGTCGAAAAGCATTTTTTGGGGTTGTTTTTCTCGATTTAAGGATGGTTTCACCCTTCATTTCAAGTCCAACTTATTTTATGTTATCTACCAATGCCTTAAGGAATATATATATATGTCAAGTATTATTAATTTATTTTGAGTTTTTTTTTAAATTAAAAAAAAATTGACTGCTATTTTGAATTTTTTTACAATTAAATTTATAATTAGCAACCCCCAGATATATAAATACACTATTTTCGTGGCTTTAGGACTGCACTTTATTCAAGTTATTCAACTTTAAAGACAATAAGGCTGGTAGAGGTGTAAAACTCACATGTAGCATCAATGAAATAAATTTATTCTACTCTTTTTACATAAAACAATAAAATAAATAAAAATAAAATAAAATAAAAAATTCATAATATACAAAAAGTCGAAATTTATTATTCTTCATAATGTTTATATATTGTATTCAAAGTTTTACGTGTTTTTTTAAAATTGGAAAATTTGGACTCTGATGCCTTTTAAATCTTAAATTAAAAAAAAAAAATACATGAAAAAAGTTTGAGAAGAAGAATAATTAAAATATTATCCATCCCTAACAATGGTCAATACCAACGCTTTGAAAGGCAATTTTATCATCTAGCAATAATCAAAAACAATCCTTAGCAAGTTAATAATGTTATTAAAAAATAGTCCTGTTTTAAGGCTAGATTCAGGTATTAACCCTTTCAGGCATACATTTTTTTATATGAAAAAACAATTTTTTCTGCGTCTAATGACTACTTTAGGATCTAAAGGAACAAAAAAAAATCAATATCAGAAAATTGAAAATTTTCGACATTTTCAAATTTTTTTCTCGCAAACTAATAATGATTTTTTATCTAAAAAACAGCATATAGCATCGCAAACTTTCTGAGGAAGTAAAAAAAAAATTTTTCAATCTGAAAGTGCCAAAAAAACTTAGTTATACATAAAAAACTGCAAAAACTAAGGTGTATCATATATGATACGCTGTGCATCAAAGGGTTAAAAGAGAACAGTACCTTAAAAATAGTCCCGGACTGTTCTGTTTAGTCCAACTTCAGTTCTAAAAGAGGCCATCATTAAATTAAGCAATCGATTGTTTTGCATTGAAATTGACAGAACCAAGTTATCGCAACTTAAAACAGTACAGCTTGGGTCTAAATTAATACTTATAAAAGAGGACCAAATTTGATACAAACCCAACTTTTTACAGTGTAACAAGCAGAGGTTAACAACCCTTAACAAGTAAGCATCAATTTCAAGACACAAGAATAAAAAAGGAACGAACAGTAATATAAAGGGCAAAAAAACGAAAGTAAAAATATTTACAAAGAATAAGAGTACAAAGAGAGAGGATAAAATTGGAAATCTAGTTAGGAAAATTGCATTTCTGAGAGGTAAAGGGTGCATATCGATATCGACTACCAGTATTGGAAAGATTGGAAGTGTACTTCGGTTACGGTGAGGAAAGGAGAAGGGAGGAGAGGAAAAAGGGGAGAGGCGCGATTTTGCTGGTACTCGCAGCGAATATCGGAAGGTAGTTGAGGAGATGAGGAAGATGAGAGTTAAGAGGAGAAGAGAAGCTGAACGACGGACAAGGAGGGAAAAGAAAGGAGAGTGTGTGAGAATGCTATCAGCGGAGTCCTCTCGACCTGCAGACCACACCGCGAGACCACCGTGCGTGCCTTCGACCCTCTCTACCGATGCCTATATACACAGTACTCCTATCCGCGATCAAACCATCGAAACTCCCGCCCGGATAACTTTGCCAAATCACCCCTATCCCCATCCCACTACCCCAATCCTGCCTTCAGTCAGATCACGAGACGCCTTTTGTCTACCAGCTTGCGCTCATATTGAAAATTAAATTCCCATATTCTCTTATCAATTTTAATTTTACCCGAGTATGGATTTAATTTTCAATTTTTAATTTAAAAATAGATCACTTATTTTAATGTTAAAAGCGAATGTTGGGTTTTATTTCAGACCGTTAATTCGTTTAAATTATCTATCGATATTTTCATTTTAAGAATTGGAAATTTTAAAGGAATTAGAAAAACGCAAAATTTCAAATGTTTCAAATTAGAACAGGCCTTAAAGCTTTCGAAATTGGGAAAGTTTTAAAAGTTAATAGTGCCCAATATTGGAAAGCCTTAAAACTTTAAAGCGCCCAAAATTGGAAAGTCTTAAAATTTTAAAGCACCCAAAATTGAAGTCTTCCAATTATTCTGAATTAAATTTTGAACTTTAAAGCCTTGATTTCCAAGAAGACTTGAATTTTTAACTCTTCTACCTCTACCATTTGATATTTGTAAGCTCCTGAAATTGGAGAGCATCCAACAGTATTAATCATCATATCCCAACATAACATCAATGGTTCGAAAAGTTTAATTTTGAAAATTGGAAACTCCGAAATTGAAAGCGTCCGAAAGCCTTAAAAAATGATTAATAAATTTATTTACTCAAAAATCAATTATTCCCGATTATATATTTTCCCTTCGATTGTAATTTATAATTAAAAATGTTTCGCGTATCTTTATTCAATTCTGTTTTATTTCACAGCGATATTTTTATCAATTTTTGCTTCAGAGACTTGAGACTGTTTTGCTTAGTTTTATTTGAACCTCTTAATTTGTCCCCTCTTCGTTTTTTAACACCTAGAAGTGTTAGTACTCTCATCAAGAATACAAAAAATGACTGACAAGAGTCAGACTGATTTTTTTTTAAAGTAGGAAGAAAAGAAAAATATTTGGCCTAGCTTCCAATATCTGTTGAGTGGTCCCTCGACCAGATGTTACCTGCCGGAAGTCTTGACGCAACTAACCTTGACAGGGCAGCTCGTTAGCAGTTTACAGGGCCAGATTTGATTCGTCTGGTGAAAGTGGCTATATGTCATATGAGTTCTGTTAAAGGACCCTCTGTTCCATATTGCCCAATTTTAGTTTCTCTAATTCCATTCGATTTAGATTAAATGGAACCTATATTCCTTCTTTCATCACCAAGTATCATCAGATACACCGTAATCGTGTGCGATGTCAATAAATAATATAAGAAGGCTTTTTTTTTGGACACTGTTTTTGCTCAAGACATAAATTTAAATCACATTCTTGTCAGCATATTTTTATCAATTTTATACTTTGCCATCAATATTTTATTAAGAAATAGGGCATTATTTCTCAACTACCCCAATCCAAAAATCAATCGGGCTCGATCGGACTTAAACTTGGGTAAAGTGCAGACCTATTGGATACTAGTTTATGGAAAAAAAATTTTGCCGCTAGGACACACATTTACCGATAGGGAGGGGGTGTAATTTTTTAGTTCTGTACGGGTACCATCAATTTCGATGATTTATACCTCTATTAATATCAATAAAATCAATTTTTTGCCTCTACAATTTCGATAGGGGGTTTCACGCCCTTTCCATTGATCGTATGCATGTTTAATTAACGCATTAATAATTAATAGACTTTTACTATCGCAGAAAATTGTTAATTCTCTCGCAATTTATCTCCATGGCGCGTAGAACAGTTTTTTAGTTTTGAAAATGAGCGTTATGTAATTTTTTCAGTTATAATTTTTTTCAATGATTTATGACTCATTTAGAATCAATAAAAAGAAATGTTCTCACTAAAGCTGCTCTGCCGTCCAAAGTAAAAAGACACGTAAGTGTCTTTGTGGTTTAGGGTTATTCTCTTAAACTTAAACCTAGCAATGAAAAAGTCGACCTAAACGACAATGTCACTTATGTATCTTTTTACTTTGGACGGCAGAGCTTCGGTAGGGTTTTTCATGCCCTTTCTTCTGATCATAAGCATTTTACGAAAAAATAATTGTTTGACCTTCAAAAATGAAGGTTAAAACAATTATTTTTTCAATAAATGCTTTGACTTTCATTTTCGAAGGCCAAATATTAATTTTTTCAAGAAATGCTTATGAGCAGTAGAAAGGGCATGAAAAACCCTACCGAAGCTGTAGTGAGAACATTTCTTTTTGTTGATTTTAAATGAGTCATAAATAAACAACAATATGTCCATTTTGAAACCTATAGGGGTTTGAAGGCAACAACCTAAGCTATCTTTCTAGATAAAAAGAAAAGAAAAAAATACAACTAATTAAAAAAAAAGTCAAAATTTTTTATTTTGATTTATGAAGGTCAAATACTTATTTTCCCAAAAAATGCGTACGATCAGTGGAAAAGGTGTGAAAAACACTATCGAAATTGTAGAGGTAAAAAATTGATTTTATTGATATTAACAGAGGTGTTAATCATCGAAATAGATGGAACCCGTACAGAACTCATAGACCCCATAGCCAATGAAATATTATCAACAATTTCATATAGAGGGTCAATGAAAAATACGACATGTCTTCTAACATGTCACAATTCGAAAATTACACTCCCTCCCCATCGGTAAATATGTGTCCCAAAGACAAAATTTTTTTCCCATAAACTACCATCCAATAGGACTGAACTTTACCCAAGTTTGAGGCCAATGGATTTTTGGGGTTGGGGCAGTTGAGAAATAATGCCCCAAATATAGCATTTCTTTGGTTCCTCTTCTTTATATCAAGGAACTTTTTAATTAAGGTAAATTCATATTTGTTTAAGGCAGAATACTAAAGTCTTGTTTCAATGAAATCATAATGATACTATTACTATTATTATGCATATTAATTTATTTAAAGCTACTTCTTTCTTTTCGACTACTATTGGCCAAGAACTTTATATAATTGAATGATGGGAACCAAATGATTTTGTCAGAGTCATTGTTAAGGTCTTTCTATTTCTTTTATAAATTCTGTAGAGAAATCCACTTAAAATTCAGAAGAAATAGAAGCATACATCTTTATAAAATTTAATTTCGTTAAGTATAATGGCGTGAGAGGAAGCTATGATTCTATCAGTGGGTGAAATTGTGTAAAAAGTATAAATTTAAGGGAAAATCATTTCAAAAGCACATTGTTTGTGACGCTACGTTCAACGCAGACAAATGAGCAGCGCAGAGGCAGCAACAATGCTCATTTCTCTACTTTGAACATATAGCGCTCTGGGCCATGTATTCTCAAAGCGATTTTCTTTTTTTTTATTTTTTGCTCTTTTTTCTCTCTGTTCATTTCAGCGTTCTAGTCAAGATATACCGTCCTTTTCATATTTCTAAGAGTATACCCTTAGATCCTGCAATGTATTAAATTTTCATATTATTATTCCAAGAATGTCCAAACTACAATATTATATATTGCTTTATGATGTTAGAATCCTGTTCACAGACAGTTAAGTACCCTTCTAAGTTCTGAGATATTCCAATAACTTGAAGACCTGTCTGGTATTACATTCTGCTATCAGAAACTTGCCTCAAAATTATTCGCAAATTCAGAAGCTGATATCCAATTCTGATAATTTATAAATGAGTCTTCGAGAATCAAAAATCACAAGATCCACTAAGGAAGAAAAAGTTTTGCTTTTATATGCGAAATCTCTGTTTCATTACAATGAAAATAATTGAATCAAAAGCCAACAAGGGTTTAACTTTGATCCCTTTTGCAGAAAATGGTTTCCTCCTTTCCACGTGATTCGCGGAAATGAGTATTAAACTTCAAAGCCGATATTTAACCTTTCGAAATACCTTACAAATGCAGAAAATGTCAACTGTCCGGAAATGTCAGTATTTAAGCAGAAACAATAGGAAAATGAAGTCCTATTAAATTTTCTCGAAACCATACCAAAGTGATTGAGCTTTTTCTCTCAATTTTAGAGCTGCAAACTTGGAAAATTTCTCTATGATTTGTTCAGTAAAATATTTATCTGAAATTTGCATATTTACATAAAAATCGAGATTATGTGGGTAAGAATTCATTTTTTAGCTTGATACCATCTTTTTACAAAAGGTGCAATAAACACAGAAGCTCGTTTTAAATTGCCTCATCCTGTACGTGTTCGCCTCTATTTATACAAGATGATTGTTTTGCTTGTAATGTCGGAGAGTAAATCCTAAGGAAAACGTGCTCAAGGGTCAAAATTGCCTCTTCCAAGTGTTTCCGCCCATTTTAAAGTAAAAGAAACAAATAATAAAATAAAGTTTAGTGCCATTAGGGCCTACACAGTGTTTGAAAAAGTTTAAAATCTGGGAGGCCTTCAAACATAAAAAATATGCCATTTTATTCATTGTTTCAAAATTCAGAATTTTCAGACATTATTTTACTTTTGTTTTTTTGCATATTTTTCTTCGCTTCAGACTTTAGTAATTGAAAATGGGTTACCTATGCTAAAAGCTGATTTCCTGTGCATATATCAGAGGATACGAATTTAGAAAGTTTTCCTGATCAGCATATTCACTAACTCGTAAAACTGGTAGTCAGCAGACCACTTGTGTGGATTCAACTGTAATTTTTCTTTGGTATACACAATTTTTTGCAATTCATGCACATCAATATTGATTTCGTAATCCTAACGATTTCCTTAGGATGAATAGTGAATGTCGGCGTTTATGCAATATTCAAAGCAGGCTTGGGTAAATTAAAACATCGAAAATATCGAGCCAGAGTGCCTCGATAAATCACTCCACCCCTATTCGATTCTACAGTCCACTAAGACGTTTTCTCCCTAACCCTAGTTTGACTTAACGAATATCTATGTGATATCCTCAGGACCCCCTTAAACATGGGGGATTGAGAGTCGAAATCTATTTTGATCCTGTCTGTCTTCAGTGCTCGTACGTGACCCTGAAATCATTTCCAGAAAAAGTGTATCGAATTCGAGGAACTTGAGATGAAAATGGAGTATGAGCCATGCATGCCACTGAGTCCTGCTTCCTTTTGTGCATTGAGGAAGAATGATGTCCGTGAAATCTATTCATAAGGGGATGTCCCTTTTTGGGATTGGATTCAAAATTTAAAACTGAAGTGTGTAGTCTGTACTGGAATGGAATGTAGTCTATACTGAAATGGAACGCAGTCTGTGGACAGTATATTTAAATGTAAGATTTAAGCATAAGTCATGAGATGCATAATTTAACAGTCTCTAAAATTTAAGTGAATTAAAATGAACTAAATTAGTGTAGTATATGAAAATCTAATGTGAATCAGGATTCAAATGTGAATCAAAAGTTAATATATTATGAAACCTCTAACACATTGAAAGCTGTATTTTTTCTTTCTGTTGATTTTATCATACGCTTGGTTATCGAATTTAATCTACGAACAAATTTTAAAAAACTAGAAAATTTGTATTCCCAATACCTAAAAATTCACTAGTGCAGCATTGAATTTTTCAGAGGTTAAACCTCCACTTAATGGAAAACGGAAATTTTCCTGAAAAAAAAACAAAATTGTTTAGGATAGAAACCTGAATTTAGAACATCAATATCCAAAAGCGTTTCCAGATAAAAAGAGTATCCGATACTTAGCCTAAAAGCAAAATAAAAACAAAGCATTGTAACTGATTGATTTTACGATCCACTTCCTCTATCTGAATTCAAAATATCGTCGGGCGGAGGACACACATCGAGTTGAAGTGAATATATAACGTCCAAAAAAGGACAGGTTGCTTAGGCGAATTTAATGTTATGCGTTGCGTGACGTTTAAGTTAGAGAGACAATATTCAGGACCATTATTCGTCCAACCGCAGTTGTCGGTTTATCGGAGGCTAGCGACTAATCGATGTCACGTAGTTTGCGGTAATTCGCATACCGAGTATGTGACTCACGATATACGTGGTATTCGCTTTTCACTTTATTCCTTGAAGTACATTCAATGTTTTTACCCTAATGTCACCAAATGCTGTTTTACTTGACTTTAAGCTTCAATAGAATTTACATTTTCTAGGAACAATTTGCATGCAAATAATTATGCACATTTATCCAATATATAGATATTATATAGTATTTATATATATATATATACTATACTATATATATATATATATATATATATATATATATATATAGTAGAGACATACTATATTGCGCATAACTGCAAATAGGGTATCCGCAAATTAGCTGCTTACATACATATTAAAAGTACAGCAGTCATAGAAAAGGTCACAGACAGTCAAGGGCAAAATTAGAAATAATCAAGAGAGGTTTTCATCCTCTTCAGGTTTAAAAATTAAAAGGAAATTGTTAGAAAAATAAAATTAGACTTTAATGACCTCGATAACTGTTTATACTTTCAGAGTTTCTATCTTCACTCTTCTACGAAATCTACATGATAAGAAAAGAAGCAAAATTCAGAGAATTTAAAGTAAACTTGACTTTTAATAACAGTTGAGGGGTGGCATTCCAAAAAGGCACAAGAACCATTTTTCAAAAGTGATATTATTGGCTCAAAAAATCAGATTAATTGTAGTACATATTGTGACAGAAGGCTTTTTTCATAATGTCAATTTTCAAATTTGTTTGAAATTTTAAAAAAAATTTTGCATTTTTTCAACTTTTTGCAACATTTTGGAACTTTTTGCAATTCCAAAACTCTAAATTATTTTTACATTTGCGTTTTTGAATTGAAAATCAACGGTTATACATCACCGTTTAAACTAGAGAAAACAAGCTCCTCGAGCGAAAAAAAATCCGCTCCATTTACTCTCAACTGAATGGTTTTTTTCAATCAAACTTTTCAAGCCTGAATTCATCACAACAGAACCTCGGAAAAAAGTTTTAGATTTTTCTTCTAAATTGAATATTACATTTTTAATCAACATCCAAAGATGAAAAAACGTGCATCTCAAACGAAAAAAAAATTTCCCCTCCATTTCCTCGGAACATAATGACATTTCCCGATCAAACTTTTATTGTATCAATCCAGCTACTTAAAAACAAGAAATCAAATTTTTTTAAAAATTGAAAATTGGATTTTTAATCATTAGGCAAATTTGAGAAAACGTCCGTTCCGAGCGAAAAAGTATGTATTCTCCCTCCATTTTCTCGGAACCTAAGGATATTCTCTAACCAAACTTTTCATGCTTTAATTCAGCACTGATGTATCTCGGAAGCAGGTTTTTCTTTCTTTTTTAAATTGAAAATTATATTTTTGAGAATGGTCTTTGTCCCTCCTGAAAAAAATTTTCAAAATGGTGCTAATGCCCTTTTGGAACGCCTCACGCGGGGATGAAATAAAAAAACGAGGTTCAAAATAACTTGTAGAAGGCAATTCTTGACCGATTTTTGAATTCTTTTTTTGAAAAAATTAAGCATTCAGTTTTGAAGAGATTTATGTGGCACGATTTTTTAATTTTTGTTTGTTTAAACATTTATGTTAATTTTTTGTAGTTTTTTCTGAAAACTTGGGCTAGACAAAATTAAAAAATTAATCTAGTCCATGAGAGACAGGCATACTACAGACCCACTTGTTCCGATATGTCGTAAAGGTAATGTCTCTCGTAGAAAAATGACGAAGAAGTCAATGTAAAAAGTTTCCATCCTTACCATCCCATATGGAAGAAATATATTTATGTTAATGCAAATAGCGAAAAAAGTCGATTTTTTCGTTTTTTTTTTTATTTACGTAGAAAATTTTTTCTATATTCAGCGTCGCTGGACTGGGTGCGCAGGGGTGTTTGAAAGCGAAAAAAATTATTATCTTGTAAATATCAGATGACAAATTTTTATGATCAAGTATCATTTTGTCAATAAAAGCAAGTAATTTAAACGCAAAAATGTACTTTGAAAATGAAAAATCCATAATGCAGACTGTTTGATAATTTAATTTATTTATAACAATTAACTATACAAGATAATAATTTTTTACGCTTTCAAACACCCCTGCGCATCCAGTCCAGCATTGCTGAACATAGGAAAAATTTTTCCACGAAAATAAAAAAAAAAAAAATCGATTTTTTTCTCTATTTGCATTAACATGTAATTGGCATTTGCTGTTGGGATTCAATAAATTGAAATTGAAATTGAAATTGAAACATAAATGTTTAAACAAACAAAAATTAACAAATAGGGCCACATAAATCTCTTCAAAACTGAATGCTTAATTTTTTCAAAAAAAGAAATCCAAAATCGGTCAAGAAATGCCTTTTACAAGTTATTTTGAACCACGTTTTTCTTTTATTTTATCCCAGTGTGCGTCTCCCCATCAGTTTAATGTTTCGAATTTCTTATAAAACTCTTTTCAAGAGGATTCTCAATTTCTCGAAAAATAAAGAGGCATCAACAAAATCGAAGGGGGAATAGCATTTATCCCTGGATTTAAGGACGGAAAAGGAACATAAAAAACATTAGTATGTCCGATAGTACTGAATTTTCGAACGACAAGTCGGAATTGTCGATTTCGTTGCAAATATTGTATACGATCGGCGTTTCAATCGCATAGATAATCGGCGATTCGCGGCACGAACGATACGAGGTGCTCTTCTACGAAAGTAGCGATTCGTCAGAGCCTTGAAGAAGTGGCTATTATACCACAATTGTCAGAATTGCGAACTTATATGCTTCGCACGCAGAAATGCGTAATCATACGTCATCGGTCAATTTTTTAAAGCAAAGTTTTTTTCTCGAATTGTAAATTGATCAGCGTGACCTGTGATCTAAATGATCAGCACAAACTTGAAAATAACAACGTTTCCACCTTTCTCACGTACTTTTTCTTTACCAGGTCTTTAATTCTCATAAAAATCATTACCCTTTTAGGAAGTTCATCCCCGAATTATGCGAGTTTAATAAATGTTTCAGAAG
Source organism: Euceroptres primus (assembly GCA_037177015.1). Classification (NCBI taxonomy): domain Eukaryota; kingdom Metazoa; phylum Arthropoda; class Insecta; order Hymenoptera; family Figitidae; genus Euceroptres; species Euceroptres primus. The sequence goes on from JBAGKK010516767.1 coordinate 11,085, forward strand.
ATTCATATCCTATACGGATTTCCTTGATGAAAATAAAGAAAATGGAAAGTTAATAAATATGTCAATGTTCTGCACTGTAAAATATAAATACGAGTAAATCTTATTTTCAAATTGTTGTTTCTATTATTAAGTGAATTTTAGATTAAGACTCAAAATTTATAAAGTAGCTTTTATACAGGGTGTCCACGCTGGGGCTGACCAAAAAGTCTGCAACCCGGTATACACGGCCATAAGAATAGCATTGGCGCGTAAGACGGGTTGCATACTTTTTCGGCAATCCCCAGCGTGGACATCCTGTATAAGTACTACTTAGAGGAGAAAATAAAAAGTATTGTTCAATAGGTCGTGAAAAGTGGAGAAAATTGCGGGTAAGTATAAAAAATTGCCTGAGCGCACTGAAAGTTATGGAGTTACGGGAAAAGTGTCGGATTTTAAATTGACCGAGGATTTATAAGATCGCTCTCAAAGTGACATTATCGTCCAATATCAGAAGCTTGAAGTCGATGGCGTCAGCAAAAGTGAAGAGATCTCTCTTTTAAAATATTCTCCTTGGTTCACCATCGTGATTAAAGCTTCAATCGTACGAAAATCATTTTCTTAGGGAGACTCAAGTCCCAAGAATGAAGAAACGTCTTGATACAGTGATTTACGCACAACCTTCGTTGAGAGAGGAAGCGAGAGAGAGGAGGAAAAAGAATAAAACAAATTAACTGGAAATCCACCACGATCGTTTTGATAGCTGGTGGTGTCCATTTATTTTCAAGGACTTATCTTGCGTTTTCTGCCAATTAATTCTCACATGGCACGTTGACTGGACCAAATTTTATACAGTATAAATATTGAACAGAAAAAATTACCGGACGTAGTTCAAAAAATATTTTTTAAATTCTAATTATAATTTTATCTCTTACTTAAAAAACGAACTTGTAATTTTTATTCTTCACGTGCAAAAAATTGTTTCTGAAATTTTTATTTTCGGGAATATTTTCTAGTGAATTGAGTTGAGTGCTTGGGATTCTTGCCAAAATTCTATCGCATGCAGAAGTTTGCAATCCAAAGTAGACTGAAAATCGAAGAACTTTTGGCAAAGCTGTGGCAATTTTCTATTATCAATATATTTTTATATTCTCGTTTTCTTCAGAATTGAAAATGGACGTGAAACATTTTATGGACAAAAAAACGAAGAAGCTTTAAAGCAGCTTTAAAATTTCTGTTAAAATTAGAGTTTATTCTAAGTTTTTTCTAGTTCATTCTTAATTTTATACTTCATAATATTTCAGTATTTGAAAAATTAATACAAGGAATGCAGACCTGCCAGCGACGTTCGAAATTGAAAAAAGTGGAAAAAGTGACCATTTTTTTCAAAAAAGTGACTAAAAAATGATCAACAAATCTTCGATTACATTTCCGAATTATAAATTATGATCCTGACGAATTTTTAAATTATCAACAAATCAAGTTTACGAAATAAGTCTGCTGCAGTTTGATAAAATCCTTCATGAAATCTTCTATAACTTTCAACAACCTTTTAGGCTTCTTAATTCTTCCAAAGTCTTCTAAAATCCTCAAGCATTTTTTAGGACCTTCTAAGAAAATCTTACAGGAGAATTTTTCAGTCGTCTAAAATCATCTAAAACTTTCAAATACACCCCAAAATTTATTATAATTTTCAAAAATATTCTATCCTATTTCAGAATCTTTTAGAATCCTCAAAACTCGTTTGAATTCTGCATTAAACTTTTCAAATCTTCTACTTCTAGTCTCTTCCAGATTTTGTCTAGATTTTCAAAAAATCTACAGAATTTTAGAAAGATTCTGAAAACAGTTTAGAAGAATTCTTCAAGATTATGGGAGTCATTTGTAGACTTTGGAGAATTCTAAAAGATTTTAGAGAATCCTAGAAACCTTTATAAGATTCCAGAAGGATATGGAAGAGTTCAGAATATTTTAAAGGATTATATAAGATTCTGAAATAGTTTATAATATTTTGCAAAATTAAAATAGATGTTAAAAAAATTTTTGAAGCTTAAGAAGATTCAGAGAGTCTGGAAGATTATGAATCAGTCTGAGGTTATAGAGAATTTTAACAGATTAGAAATTTTCTTTGAAAATTATGGAAAATTTGAAAAGAATTTTAAGAATCTTGGTAGAGTCTGGAGGATTCTGGAAGACAATGGGATAGTACTGAATATAATGAATAATTTTAACAGATTTCAAATAGGTTTTGAAAATTTTGTAGGATTTTAGGAAATTTTGGAAGCCTTTTGTAGATTTTGAAGGATTTTTGAATTATAGACTTTTAGAAGGTGAAAAACAAAGTTACATTTCAGCATGGCAATAAGTTTCATCGGAGAATAAAATTTAAAAAAAATTATTTCTATTTTCAACGAAAAAAGTGAGAAAAGTGATCAAAATTTTTAAAGAAATGGAAAAGGTGACCAAATTCAGAAAAAGTTATTAAAAGTGACCAATTCTAAAAAAAGTGACCAAAAGTAGAAAAAATTACACGTTGGCAGATATGTGATTTTCGATGTACTTATAAATGTAATTACAATTCTAAAAACAAAAACTTCTAATATTTTTTTTCCTTTTGATCTACCCTGGTTTACACCTTGAAGTCCTTTCATGATCCTTTTTTTTGCACCAAGGCTCTTAAAACTCTTAAACTGACTGAAACGCATCATAAACGTAAAGCACATACAGTATGTTAAGTCATATATTTTTTGTAGGAAGGTGAGCTTAATGAAGTACTAAACTGAAGTTTGTATCAGTGCTAATCCCGGCGGTAGGTGGTCTCATTTAAAGGTAGCAATAGTGTGCTCAAAAAGAAAAGTACAAATAAAATGGAAAGAAGGTAGAGAGCGCGCCAAATTGTGCCTGGCACTAAAGAGCTCCGCTCGTAACAGGAACCTCTCGTTCAATCGCGCATTAACTATCTCACCTCCGAGGAAATAATTATAAAAGTTTGCGGATCGCCACTTAACCTCCAGGGCGCATCGCGACAACCCGTCGTGGTCACCAGTTGCTAGTCGCTACATCTTTGCGATATGACCCTCCACTTACCGTCTTGTAGAGAGTAGACCTGTAGACGATGTTGAGGTTTATGTACATGTACATGTATATATGCATTTATATACATATGTATGTGTGTACATGTATAAAATCTATATAAATATATGTATATGGTTATAAGAGTATATAAGGTATAAGGCCTGGTATATCAAGGCCTTCCCGTTCGGCACTCCATAAAGCGATAAATCGTGCTAACCTCGTAGCCCGCAGTTTAATGCAGAGATCACAACGTGCTACGACGCCACGAGGAGCGAAGATGAAGAGCCGCGGACGGGGTTGCTACAAAAATGTGGATAGTCGAGTAGAATCAGTAGAAGAGACTTTTCGGTCGTGGTTGGTAGGTCGTTCAACCAGAGTCACGAGCGTGCTTCACGCAATACTTGGCTAAACTTTTTTACGTGGGAAGGGTCACGATAAAAAAGGTGACCCTTTTAAACATTGATTGATCGAATGGGGTCTCCATCTTACTCCGTTAGGATTTCTTAATAAATGATGAAAAAAAAACAACCTTAACATTAGCGTTAAATGCAACCTAATCGCTAATGTTCTGCTTTTGCTTTCTCATACAGAAACAATTACCAAATTTTAAAATAGGTACTAAAGTTAAAAACATCTGTTGAACAATTAACCAGATATATATATATATATATATATATATATATATATATAAATTAATTAACCAGATATATATATATGTGTGTGTGTGTATGTATGTATGTATATATGTACACTCGAATCCCGGTTCAGAATACATTTTGGGCATTGCCTGTCTTAAACCGGGAGCGTCCTTGAGCGTCTCTGAACACAAACAGTCAGGACCGTAAGAACCACTTTCAGTCGGAATAATATGAATTATGTAGGAATAATATGAATTATGTAACTGAATTATGTACGCATGTAAATTTTTTACCATAAGGGATCAAAATTCTTAAATGGCGATGAAAAATTAATGAAAAACAAATTTCAACGTGCTTTTAAAAATAAATGCAAAAGGCCAATTGATACTGCTCGCTCTGTTGCTGCAGTACTGCTTGACTACTCGTTACTACACGTAACTACTGAATGCCACCGAACGAAATTCTAGGAATATCTTAAACCGGGATTCGAGTGTATAATTATTCTAAAGGAATTTAAAAAACTTTTTGCAACATCCACTTCAAAAGTCACACTTTTCATGGTTCTAAATTGTGCCTAAAGGGCTTTATTTCAGCAGACTCTGTAAAAAAAAAATTCGCGCATGCGCAGTTTGAATATGACTTTCTTTAGGCATTGTTGAAAAAGCTGCGCATGCGCACATTGGAGTTAAGGCACTTTAGACACTGGCATCGGTAACTTTAGATACTGGCGTTGATATCTTCACGATAACAAAACTTTACACAGTGGCGACACCTAAATTAAAAAATTAAAAATATTTTGACTATTTGTACGGAAATATCCGTAACAATAGGTTATTGTTACGGAAATTTTCCGTGACAGTAGGCCATTGATACGGAAAATTTTCCGTAACAATAGCTTATTGTCACAGAAATTTCCGAACAACTAGCACACATACTTATCTTGCACATGCCTAGTTCTCAGTTCCCGAGTGACAAGTGGTGACAGGGCTCTTGACACAATACTATTGTTTTTTGTGAATTTGATTCAACTTTCTCGGATGGGTGTTGCAAAAAATAGTATGTGATACGCGTGTGTAAAGATGATTCACTCGTGTGATTTGCATCACTCGCCTTCGGCTCATGCTGTAAACATCACACTCGTGAAAACACCTACTTTACGCACTTGTATTACAAATAAATATTTTCGTGAAAACTAAAATTGCAAACATGAACTAACTAAATTAAATTTTATTTGATAGTTAATCATAAATATAAATGATTTCACTCCTTTTAATTTTGCTTAATTTCCTTGGATTCTGATAGACTACTCACTGTCAGAGGTATCAATGAACCAGTTTACACTGTCCAAGTTAAGCGCGCTTAAATAACGTGAGTAAAGAGAGGCGTTGCCTAAGTATATATATATATATATATATATATATATATATATATATATATACTTTATATTTCTTCCACACCGGATGGTAAGGATGGAAACTTTTTACATTGACTTCTTCGTCATTTTTCCACGAGAGAAATTACCTTATTTACGACATATCGAAACAAGTGGGTCCGTAGTACGCCTGTCTCTCATGGACTAGGTTGATTTTTTCTTATTTTTTAATTTTTGTCTAGCCCAAGTTTTCAGACAAAAACTACGGCAGCCCAGGTTCGAACCGGAAACTTCCTATTTCATGTAGGATGCGTTAACCAATTGCGCCACCGCGGAATACGATAGATTTTTAGTGAAAACCTTGGCTGGTTGTATTACATTGCTTTTGAATGCTGGTAAATTATATTTTTTCCATATCGGATGGTAAGGATGGAAACTTTTTACATGCCACTTAGGCAAAGTATATAAACGAAAATAACAAGAAATAATACGAAATTGATATCGCAATATAAATATTTTTAAATTCTTCAAGAATAATTACAATTTAAAAAAAATCGAGAACGTAATATAGTAGTTAAATAATTTTTTTGTTAGAAAACTGAAAAATAAATAAACAACTATTATAATGCAATGTTTTCAACAGTTTGTGAGCAAATAAAGTTTAAATATTGGATTTTAAGCTAAAGTGTAAAAGGTATTTTTAGGAATGAAATTCCTTTCTGAAACTGTAATTTATATAGACAGTTTCATATAGTTAATAGAAAGAAACGAATGTTTTGCATTATTTAAATAAAAAATCTTACGAACCGGGCTGCCTGTCCCGTGGAATCTATGAGGGATCAGAATGAACTCAGCTCACAGAGCTCATGAGCGGATTATTGGGCTTTACTTTTTCAGCCCGTGCAGAACTCTGATAAATATAGCTTGTAATGTCTCAAAACATGCATAAAAACCTTTAGAAATATTAAGTTGAACCAATCCTGTCGCATTTATAATTTTTTATAAATTAGATTTTGAACTATAAATTTTCCAGTTTTCATGACATAATGATGCATGAACAGAAAAGTTTCCTCATATGAAAACAAATCGATTGACCTATCATAGTATTGTATATACTATATGTTATTACAGTAATTACTTATGAATTATTTATTGTATAGATATATGTATATGCTCTACTTAAGATCATGTTTTTTGTAATGCAACCAATTATTATATACTATGTACCGAAGTTAATTTCGAATTCTGTTGGTTTTATTATTAATGGCTAGAAACAACATTTTTAATGAGGACCTTTGTGAGTTCAGATGTAAGATAAACAGAAATATATAACAGAATAACTCTGGTGTGATTTATATTAGAAAGAAATACCTATTTCAAGATCAGTTTTAAATCTCAGCCAAGTAATTTTTCTTTTGGATTTGCCTTTAAAAAATTATTTTTAAATTGATCAACACTCAACAGGTTGAGCTGATGAATGTTGTTTGGTTGATTTAACAAAAAATTTTCATTTGGTTTATAGAATAGAAAAGATGGTGAATTTTATGACTATTTAAAATCGAGATGATAGATTTCAGTAAACCCTCTGACTATACAATTTTTTCAACCCCTAGAAGAATATATATTTTTCAAACGATCTTCTTTTCTCCTTCAAAGAAAAGCTAATAGGCCAAATCAATCAATTTACACCTTATTAAATATAGACATCCGAAACAATTTTGTAAAAAAGGCAACTGTGTAATCTAAATCTAAAATAAGGTTTGTTGGTGAACGCAGTGGTTTTTAAAGGGCAGAAAATCGAAGAATGACTTCGTGATAGCTGCTGAAATAACAAGTGAGGCACCCCGGGGTGCATTCTGGGATTCGTCCTTGTTTCATGCTGAGTTTTACCTAATATTAAATTACATACAAAGTTTACGAGGCATCGATGGATTTGATTGAAACGCTGCTGGAGACGAGCCATGTATAACGAGTACTGAAAAATGGAGCCTCTTTATCGGTTACGTAAGATGAAATCGTATGCATCGTGAAGAAAGACCAAGAAGTCTCTTCCTTCACTGATCTCTCGCCATTGTTACTTCTGTCAGTTGAAAGAGTGACGAGTTGCACAAAACGTGCGGGAGATATTGAAATAATCTCTCGAGATCACTATCTAAGAAATTAAATAGTTGCCAGATTACATATAATATTACGGAAAACCAGTTTACTCTCTCTGAAATTTATGCATGTAAAACACTTGAAAAGGATTAAATAACATGTTTTAAATCCCCCTATCTTTTTCACAGATAACACAATAACAATAATTTCCAATTGTGAAATGAAAGCTAGACATTATATTTCAGCTAACACATTTGTTTCTAAAGTGGATTTATCATCTTTTGTTGTTTGCTTACTTCACATACCATTCAAAGAAGTTTCATATAAAAAATATCAAAATAAACATTTCTTTATTTACCAGATGATTCCTTTACTCCTGTTCCAAACAAGAAGAAAGTAGAAGTACGATGTAAATTTAATTTCAACGTCAACATCATAGGAAGGACAAAGCTTTGAATGTTCACAGTATGTTCGAATTCTTCTTTTTATTTAACTCTCAGCATAATTTGTTGGAGTGCCTTTGAATCTGGCTCTTGATTCCAAGGATTCTCACACTAGAAAAATGTAAATCAGAAGTGGAAGAAGTAACTTTCTCAATTCGATGCCATGCATTTTCTCTATGAGGCGCCTGGATTGAAAAATATTGTCCTTACCGTTGGATTCACTCAATGCCCTTACCTATAGCACCCCCGCCTCCTAACGTTCAATCGACCTGTTGGGATGTAGCAGGTATATCGCAGTGGAACCCCGCTTTGGTAAACATCTCTCATGAGGCTGAAATAATATGTTACGGAGCCGAAGGAAGACGTTCTTGCTCGATAAATCGCTCGGCCGCTTCCTGTTATCTTTCTGTAAAACTCGTTCGATCCACGATCCTCGCCATAGATAATATGGTGAGGATATAGCTTGGGCTTCGCTCGAAAGAACCTCAGCTCCGAACATTACCAACGAGAAACGGGCGGGACAATTGAAAATTAATTAAAATATTCGTGCACTCAACCATCGATGTCCAATTCAGCCTGCCACACCCCCTCATAATAGAATTTGACGTCAAAAATGTTGTAACTACCTCCCTAAATATGAAACCTTATTAGGCTGATTACATTTTAAATTGAAGAGCAGGGACCCTTTCAGAACAAAATTTAAAGGCACAAATAAGGAAATATGATTTTTGAGTTCATTTAGGACATCTGCAAACTTTATGTTTGGATGTCTATTTTTCAAAATTGACAGGATTCTGAAATTTTAAACTTGAATATTTAAGCTACAAATAAAATAATAGACGCAGGAATCACAAATCCTATTTTTTATAAAATAAGAGAGTAAGGAACTTATTTTTGACAAAAATAGGGTACCTTGTTCTAACAAAAAGAGAATTTTGGAGGACTAAAAAGTTTTTTAGTCGAAAACAAAATTAGAGGAAATTCTGGAGCATTCTAGATTCTTGAGTCTATTGTGAAAGATTCTATGAAGTATTTTAGAAAATTTAGGAATCCCTGTGAAGTAAGCCCTCCACTGTTAAAAAATAGATTTATTGTTTAGAGTTCTGAGTCCCTCTTTAATATTTCTAGAGTTCCTGATAGCTGATAGGTTATAGCAATAGTTCTGGCGTTTAAAGGCTCAAAACATCAATTTTTCAAAATGGGGGGCTAACTTCACGCTCCCCCTCACTTTCGAAAAATTGCATTTTTTTCATGAGTTTTGAACAGATTTAGGATAGTTCTAGAGTTCCTGACTATTTTCAAAAATATTTCCGGCGAATTTCAATGAACAAAAAATTTTCGAAAAAAATACCTGTCCTCCCAACTTTTCGGAAATCAATTTTTCGTTGCGCCATCTTTTTTTGTTGAAAGATTTCTAGAGTTCTACAAATTCATTCATTAAACCCAAGTAGAAAAAAATAGTGCATTTTAAAGATACCCAATATTTTTAGGATTTCAATTTTGAAAAAAAAGAGTGTAATATAGAGGGACAAGTGTGCTACACTCAGAAGGACAAGGGACATTTTAGTGAAAATGAGCTTATTTCATTAAAACACTTTAACAATCGAATGTTACAATGGTTTTTTCGAAAATGTAATCTAAAGGGTGATAGATTTAAACGGGAAAATTGGCAATGTTTTGCAACATCACATTTTGCCGAGCAAATCGCAGATATAATTTTTTTCGGTGCCTTAAAGGAACTCTGGGGTGGCAGGGGATTTTATACTTTCTCCTTTTTCTGAAAGAGGGGGGAGGGAAAATATTTAAAATTGAAAATTTTAGACACGTGGCAGTAAGAGAGAAAGTTAGAGTTTTTGGTGCTTCAGGGTTCGAGAGAACTCCCAAAATTTTTAATTTCATAATTTTAGGGTATCTTTAAAATCTAATCAGAACTCTTGGAACTCTACAAGTTTTCAAATTGAAAATTTTTGGGAATCTTTGAAGTCCTATAGATTTTTGGATTTTGGAGTGACTGAAAAATGTCGTAGGGCTTTTTTTGTAAAACTCGTCGGGGAGGGAGGGGAGGTAAAACACCAATCAGAACTCTTGGAACTCTAAAAATTTTCAAATTCAAAATTTTTGTGAATCTTTGAAGTCCTGTAGGTTTTTGGATTTTTGGGTGACTAAAAAATGTCATGGGGCTTTTTTATAGAACTCTTTGGGGGGGGGGGACAGAATTCTAATCAGAACTCTTGGAACTCAAAAATTTTCAAATTTAAAATTTGTGGGTATCTTTGAAGTCCTGTAGGTTTTTGGATTTTGGGTTGATTGAAAAATGTCATGGGGCTTTTTTATAGAACTCTTTAGGGGGGAGGGAAACAGAACTCTAATCAAAACTCTTGGAACTCTAAAAATTTTCAAATTCAAAATTTTTGGGTATCTTTGAAGTCCTGTAGGTTTTGGGATTTTCCGTTGATTGAAAAATGTCATGGGGCTTTTTTGTAGAACTCGTCGGGGGGAAACAGAACTCTGATCAGAACTCCTGGAACTTTTGACGAAAAATTTCCTACGATATTACAATTTTCAAAATGCTGTAATCCGTTTTGGGATTTTGAATTTATTGAAATTTGTTTTTTGTAGAACCCGAAAACTTCCAACAAAAAAGATGGCGCAACGAAAAATTTATTTCCGAAAAGTTCGGGGGACAGGTATTTTTTTTGAATATTTTTTGTTCCTTGAAATTCGCCGAAACTACTTTTGAAAATAGTCAGGAACTCTAGAACTATCATCCTAAATCTGTTCAGAACTCGCGAAAAAAATTCAATTTTTCGAAAGTGAGGGGGAGCGTGAAGTTAGCCCGCCATTTTGAAAACTTGATGTTTTGGGCCTTTAAACGCCAGAACTATTGCTATAACCTATCAGGAACTCTAGAACTACTGAAGAGGGACTCAGAGCTCTAAATAATAAATAGATTTTTTAATAGTAGGGGGCTAACTTTCCAGGGATAATTTAGGAGAAATTTTTTTCAAGATTCTGGACGATTTCAAAAGACTCTGAAAGACTCAGGAGAATCCTGGAAGCATCTAGAAGATTTTAGAATTTTATCAAAGAAATTAGAACATTTCGAGAATTTTAGAAGATTCTGTAATAATAATACTGGAGGAGGCGGCTCGAATATGAAATACCAACTTCTTTTCTATGGATTGGCGGTACTCTATCAACTAAAATGTGTAAAACAATAGTTCATTAGAAAGGTAAATGAATAAGCTTTCACGGTTCGAGAGATTTTTTCTTCCTATCGACTGTTCTTCTGAAAATTGAGATTTTGTGAAAAACGAGGTTTTTGAAAATCCAAAAAAGGTGGCTCTAATATAAAATGCCTAGAAAAATCGTAAAAACAAGAAAAATTACTAAGCAATCTGCATAAAAATTTTACTAAGGTAATTCGGAACATGAACAATTATAAAAAATATTATTTGCAATAATCGCACACCCACAGATACGATATTACATACACCGGTATAGCCTGAGTGGACCAAGTTGTTACACACGTTTCATAAACCAAAAAAATATTTAGTATTAAAGTTATTATTTTATATTTTAGGTTATAATTTTATGTTATTGTTAGTTTTAAAAAAATGTTTGTTATTTTCTAGGTCAAAAATGTATTCCATAATCGAGCCACCCTTGATATTTCATATTTAAGCCACTACCTACAAAATGTTTATGTACAGAATATAATGTCTAAACTGAAGAGTCTCCATATTATATCCCATATAATATTGTTCCCCTAACCTTACTCTACTATTACATAAGGATTTATTAACCAAAGTTTATTTACTACATAATAAATATAAATTAAACACTTTACTGAAATAAACTCGAGGGTATCACTTTTACATTTTCTGCTCTCACGATTTGTAAGACGTACAAAAAAGACTGAACTGGCACTATTTTCAACTCCTTGCAAGAGCTAAATGCTCCCACTATTACCAACGCATTATACTTTATACTTCAGCGGAAACCTGCCTATATTCCATATTCGAGCCATATTCCATTTTCGAGCCATCTCCTTTATAATAAAAAGCAAAAACGTTACAAAAGAGATATTACTAAGAGAAAAAACGGCAAGAACTTGATCGATTTCGATAAAAATTCACTTTACGATTTTCTCCAGTGCGTGGAGTAAGTACACAACATCAAAGTAAATTAAAACGTAGGCAAATAACCAGCAAAGAGCCACTTAAGGATTTCTGCTTTCCAACGTTTCCAGCTTCCCTACGGTTAAAGAGGAATTTTTTATATGTATGACGATATGATACATGATATGATAAATAAAAAAAATAAGATGAATTACAAAATTAACTCCTTGACACGGAAAAAACTAAGGATGAAATTTGTTGCAGGCCATTTTTTAGAGAAATAAATTTTTATTCAGATAACTTCACGTCTTTCAAAATAAATGTGTTGTCATGAAAAAACAAAAGAAAATTTAATCGATAATTGGGTAAAATTTATCCTGTGAAGTTAACGTTTGTTACATGTAATTTTTACCCCGGAATCAAGGTAAACTTTGTCCTTCGTTTTTTCTGTGGAAGGTTGAATATCAAAAATACTAAACTGTTCTTTCTTTTGTAATATGCCCTATTTCCTTCAAAGCTTCAAATCAAACCCGATATTTCGTCCCCTCTTCCTCCATTTTATCATGATAATTTGTAAAATTTAAGTCCAAGATCATTAGCCATTATCGTCAGGGGAGACACCATTATAGACAGTGGTACCTTAAGGGATCTGGCGTGGTTCCAGGGCGCACGCGTAAAATACTTTGGTAGATACTGCTGGGCACATTAGCAGCGAATAGGGAATTTATAACGTTTTCAAAAATTTACTGCTAATTACCGACAGAACCTGTATTCGGGTCAACGAGAAATTACGGAACTGGTACAAATGATGGCACTCGATAGATAAAGCGTTATTTAAAAAAATATACTGTGCACCTCGAGCTATTGATCGAACGTTAAGGGTGATTGGTAGTTTAACGGAAAAACATAACAGTTCTAAAACTACTCGTAATATAACGGCGAACATGGCCAATGGCGGATCTCGAAGCTTCACGTGGCTTGAAGCTATAATAACTAACGAGTATGTTAGAGTTCCCCACCTTTCGCCCTATGCTACCTAATTTATTCATGAAACAAGCTGAAAATTATGTTCAGATAGCAGAGGGAGATTTTTTCTATTCGATATGATACAGTGTTTGATTTGAATGCATTAAGGGCGCATTCCTTGGAGCAAAATTACACCTGCTGCACTACATGAAGAAAATTTGTTCTTAATCATTTCTAATTAGGGGCGTAGCTTATTTTTGACTAGTAGATCAAATGTAGTCAATTATTTATGGACTGAGAAAAATTCTTCTAGAATTACGAAACCATTTTTAAGAGTTGTACAATTAATTATTGTTATTGAAAAGTATTAATAGGCGTACTAGTGTTGCTGTATGTTTAATTTGTAGAGTAGATATTCAAGAACTATATGAACATTTTGAACATGTATGTTCAGTAGGGTGAGCCGAAAAAATTTTATTTTTGATTTTCGAAAATCTGCAAGCGTATTGCAATTTTAAACAGCGAAGAATGTCAAATTTCTTTTATGCCTGATGTATTTATAACTTTTGATGATTTTTATCTACGGGAATATGTACTGTATACTATTGATATTCTTAGTGATGAAGACAATGAATTTAATTCAAAGAACTGCATAATTTCACTAAAACTGACCAAAAATGTCTAAAATTTACAATTTTCGTCTTTTTTAACTGACCTAAAATCGAGAAAAATTATTTTAAAAATCTAATAAAATCACAAATTTGTCGTTAAAAGATATACGCTTTAAAATGAGGCAAGAAAACTAAAAAAATCTTCATTTCTCACTGAGTTATGACTGAAAATATGTGCACATGTTTTTTTTTTGGAAAAATTAAAAACGAGAGATGGTTTTTTCTTTTTTTTTTCTTTTCTGACAACTTCCTGGCATAAGAGTTTGTATTATTTATTACTGGGAATATATTGTAAATAAAAAATGGTGAAGACAGTACAGAATATAATACAAAACACTATTTTGTACTATTCTGTCTTTTTTCATTCACCATATGTTTCTACTAACACGTAGTACAAACATTTGTGACAGAAAATTGTCAGAAAATAAAAAAAAGAGACAACAAATAAAAAACAACATTAGATCTCTCACTTTTGACTTTCCTAAATAAGCATGTGTGCATATTTTCGGTCATAACATAGTGAAAAATGAAGCTTTTTTTAGTTTTCTGGTCTCAATTTGAAGTCTATATTTTGCCAAAAAACGTGTGATTTTATTAGAATTTTAAAATAATTTTTCTGGATTTCAGGTCACTTCAAAAAGACAAAAACCGTAAATTTTAAACATTTTTGGCCAGATTTGCGGAATTATGCAGTTCTTTAAATTAATTTCATTATCTTTATCACTCAAAATATGTTGGCAATAATATGAGCTATCAATACCTATAGATAAAAATAATCAAAAGTTATAAATTCATCAGGCATAAAAGAAATTTGACGTTCTCCGCTGTTTAAAACTGCAATGCACTTGCGATAGCTGGATTATTTTTTTATCGAATTCAAATTTTCAGGATAAACTACTAGTAGCATACACGAACTTTTAGGCCCCGTTTATTCTTAAAATTAAAAAAAAAAAATGTCGGCCTAATGTTCAGGTTCTACATTTCAGTCACAAAACCTTGTTAACTAATAGCTTTTTAAATTTTTTAAAAAATTAGATATAAAATTTAATTAATTTCCGTGTTTTTAGGTAGCAGTTTCTACTCTCTAAATCTAAATCAGTGAGAAGTAGGTCACTAAATCAAATCAGTAAGGATTTTCACTGATTCAGATTTAGAAGTAATATAGATAACATTAGAATTTAAGAAAGAAACACACAATTTTCATTTATAACCACGAATTAGGCTTAAGGAAACCCTGTAATTGGCTTTTAAAGCTGTTGGGCTTCAATAAATATGAATATGAATATTTTAAATGAAGAAAGTACAAAAATTAGATCTTTTTCTCTTTATCGGTCTAAAACCGCTAAAGCGAAAACGATGAAATTTATACTGGTAAATAGGTTAAAAAGAGAACAAACGAATGCATATTTGAACTTGCAAAAAATCGATACTGGTGAATTAAAAATCGTGACCTAAAAACACAGAAATTTCGATTTTTTGTATGCTTGATTTTTTTTGAAATTTTGATACCATCTCAATTCCCCGAAATTTTAATTCTTCCAAAGTTTATTTTCCCCAAAAATTGAAACAAAGAAGTACGAGTTTATAAGAAAGGAGTGCTCGTTATTAAAAGTCAATAAAGTCGGTAACGACGAGATTAAAAAACGAATAGATGTCGTTTCAAAGTACTTTTTGAAATTAAAGCTAATTATACTAAGTGTAGACCACATGTCATGGAGAGAAATAACCAGTTGGACAAATATTAAGTTATTTTAGTGTTTTTCAACAAAAATTGATATTTTTAAAGAAAAATCCTTATCTCTTGATGGAAAATTACAAGTTTGCAAAATTTTAGATTATGTTAGGATTTTTCGAGGGAAATTAATACTTTTATATAAACATATGTACCTTTTGATGGAAAATTAAAGTTTGTAAAATTTTAGGTTATCTTAGGGTGTTTCAAGGGAAATTAATATTTTTATAGAAGCAAACATATTAATTTTTGTTGAAAAACCCTAACTAACCTAAAATATTACAAATTTGTGTTTTTCCATCAAAAGGTACTGATGTTTCTATAAAAATATTCATTCCCCCTTGAAAAACTCTAATATAATCTAAAATTTTACAAACTTGTAATTTTCCATCAAAAGGTAATAATATTTCTATAAAAATATTTATTTACCTCGAAAAACCCTAACATAATCTAAAATTTTACAAACTTGTAATTTTCCATCAAGAGGTACTGATTTTTTAATAAAGATATTAACTTCCTTCGAAAAACCCTAATATAACCTAAAATTCTACAAACTTTAATTTTCCATCAAAAGGTACTAATATTTCTATAAAAACATTAATTTCCGCCGAAATAACCCTAACATAACCTAAAATTTTACGAACTTGTAATTTTCCATCCAGAGGTAATGACTTTTCAATAAAAATATTAATTTCCCTCGAAAACCGGTAACATAATCTCAAATTTTGTGAACTTGTAATTTCCCATTAAGGGGTAATGGTTTTTCTTTAAAAATATCAATTTTCGTTGAAAAACACTAGCAAAACTTAAAATTTGTCGAACTGCTTATTTCTCTTCGTGAAATGTGGTCTGCAATTAATATAATTAGCTTTAATTTTAAGAAGTGCTCTTGAGCGACATCTATTCGTTTTTTAATATCCTCATTACCGACTTCATTGACTTTTAATAACGGGCACTTTCTTATAAACTCGTACTTCTTTGTTTCAATTTTTGGGGAAAATAAACTTTGGAAGAATGAAAATTTCGGGGAATTGAGATGGTATCAAAATTTGCATGATAGGTTTCAGGAAAACATTAAATTATACTTTCAAAAATAGCAATCTTATTATTGATGGTATTATTTAATAATACCATCAATAATAAGATTACAATTCTTGAAAGCATAATTAAGTGTTTTCCTGAAACCTATGAATTAATGAAATCAAGTGAATTCTAAGATATAAACCTGAGTTCCGTATAGTGGTTAACCCCTTGGAATGCAACTTTCTCTATAAACATAATTACAAATTAAAGAAAAAAATCATCAATAATTACAATTTTGACACTTCTGACAAACATTACTCAGAAGGAATGGAAACGTTTTAAAAATAGCATTAAGAAGGAGTCGGAATAGCAGTTTGCGTTCTCCCTTTGTTGGAGGATTACAAAAAGACTAGAAGACTCTTCTGTTAGCTAAAACACCCCGTATAAGTGCATACACTCTCAAAAGGGTCACTACCTGGCATGGAAAGACACGACGCGTGTGCAAGCACATTGCACGCGTTCACAAAGATACGCACGTATGGGCCACACTGGCACACAGAACTTGGGACTGGGACCAAGAACCGCAACATTGGTACCGGGATGGCGATCGCGGTCTAGCTAGCCGTACGATGGTGTGGTGTGCTCCTCTCGTCGTGAGTTTATCCAAGATTTATCGGCCTCTCGTGGTACCGAACCGTGCTGAAAACGCTGCAAAACACGCTGTGTATACACGGTGCTCCGGATAACGAGGCGCTACCGCGCCGTTATAGATGCCCCAAGTCATTTATTAGGAGAATTTATCTTTCCGCGCGTCGAACAAAGGGGGAAAGGGGGTAGGGGATGGAGGCACCAGTATCGTAGAAAACTTCAGTACTTCAAGTCCCATGCAAGGGAGGTTACCAGAGACCAGAGGACAAAAATCTAGTCGAGCTAGGTCTTAAGTTTACGGCACAGTTCTCGCAATTAGTGACTCTATCGGTGAACGCAATGTGGTCGTTCGAGATACGTATCGATGCTCGAGACTTATCCAGACTTATCAGGAGGACTCTGGGAAAAAGGGTGTTTTATGGGTTAGATGATAAGGGTCGCCTCATATATACTTGAACGAGTTAATACAGATTCAGAAGATAAGATCCTGGTATTGTTTTTCCCAGAAAAATCGTCGTGGTTATGTTCAACATGCTGTTTGTGTGGGCAGTAGATTTTTTTTATTGGTCAAGGAGAGATGGAGAGGCCAGAAGCTTTCTTAAGGGGATCTAGTTAGTAGATTAAGGAAATATGTATCTGATGCTGCATCTCGGAAATATCATTTTTTTAAATACCGTAGAGTGAGGCTATTCGCGCATGGTGGGGCTAATAGGTATAATAGGTATATTTAAGTATATTTTTAAATATAATTTGAATCAAAATAATAATCTCCTAGTATATAAGATTCAGAAGGATTTCTACTTTACTGAAGATAAGGCTGGAACTTTATACGACCTCTACACAAGTATTGAAAAATGTTTAAATATGTGGGTGCATTTAAAAAAATTGGTTAGAACTCCAAACTTTGTATCAGTTAAATAGTTTAAAAGTAATAAAAAATTCTCGGTTAGCCATGTTTTTCTTCCAAATTTAAGTGGTAAAAGGATATGCTACATAAATTCGAGTTTGTGCTTTCATTAATTAGTTCAAAGGTAATATATGAAAATTCGAAGATCGGCGGTTCAATTTGACTGGTTCAGCAAGTTATACTATGGCTAATTTTTCAGTTTTGTGCAGTTGGGTATTTGTTTCTTTTTTAATTATTTCTTTTTCAAAAAGCTAAGTTGAAATAATATTTCACAATAATTGATAGTTTTCGAAATATAACTGTAAAATTTATGAGGACACCTGTCAGAAACCTAACCTCACTTTTTAGTTTATATTATTTTCGATTTTGGAGCTCAATCGATGACAGAATCAAGTTTTTGTGCTGCATTTTGAAGATTTTAACATCAATTTTAAGAGAAAATGCTATCTCTAAAAAGTTATCTGTGATTATTAATATTTTAAAATAGAACAATTTTTTTTGCTTACAGGAGAAAATTTTTATCAGTTAAATTTTGAGAATGGCCAGTAAATTAAATGGTTAGGTATGACCTTAGAATCTTAGATGGATGTTAACAAATTGAGGAGTAAGTGGTCAAAAGTGAATAAGCCCATTTTTCATGTTCTTGAGATAATTGGAAAAATGCTATATATTTAAAACAAATAGTAACATCTAAATTCTAATTGCAGTATTAAAATTAGTTGTCATTCACAATAAATACCAGACAGAGAAAAAATATTTAGCTAGTCCACTACTGAAGTAATTAACAAAATTAAAATGGACTTATTCATTTTTGGCCGCTTATGAACCGATTCTTCAAGTTTTGAACGAGAAAACAAAAAAATTACAAGTATTTCGTATAAATATGACTTCTGTGTATCATATTTAAGCCCCTCCAATGATTTTTTTTTGTTTCAAAATATTTATTTCTGTAACTTCACTATATTATAAAATATTGTCAAAACGTAGTAAATTTTTTGTAAATCGTGAAATTTTTTGCATATTTTGAAGAAACAGCTAATAAGGTTCAAAAATCTGCATTAAATTGCAATCAATTTTTATAATAAAAAATTTTTTTTGGACTTATGAAGTTTTTGTAAAGTACAATGTTTTGAAATTAGAAATTCTTTACCTAAAAATTTTTTTCCTTAATATAACAGTGTCAGATAGATTCCTAAGGTCCTAAATATATAGAATCTATGCATATCTCAATTTTTTTAAAATGGAATTAATTACTTTCGGCCGCTTACTCCTCAATTATAGATCCTTCTAAAAATATATTTCGTTAATATTAATGTTGATGTTTAATTATTTTATTTTTTTCTATATGATAAATCTCAAACTAATTTGAATTTCTTAATTTAACTTTCTTTTCCATACTTTATTATCAGAAAGTATTCTTAAATAGTTAAATAATAATTCTAAATAGTATTTCAGCATTAAAAAATTATTTTATTCATTTAAAACATAAAAAAACAATAGTTATACCTATTTAGAAGATCGGTGGTACAAAAAGGTACAAGTTTTCAACAATGATAATTAATAAGTAGAAAATGATCTAAAAATCTAAAAATGATTGATTTCTCTTCACAATTGAGTCCTCTAACTGATTGTAAAAATGAAAAAGCTGAAAAAAATTTTCTTGTACGTTAAGTTAAAAAAAACCTAAAAAAATACGTAAAAGTTGTTCCTAATAGCCCCACTTTACGGTATGTATAATGGTCACCTTATTTTCCAATTAGCTTAGCTTAAGCAATGGGAGTTCTTTGAATTTCCAATGAGACATCAGTGTATTTCCTGTAGAAAAAACCAAGCTTCAATCAAAATTGTGAAAAAAATTAAACCGATTCGGACTTTTCTGAATACTAAACAGACATTTTTGTTGGAATGCGTGTTGCTTATTAATATGTAAAATTATGACCGGCGAAAGATAAAGTCGAACATCAGCTTAAAATTCAGTTACCTGACAATGTATTTCAATGTTGTGTTGTCAATTCCCAACACTAAGAGAGAATTAAGTTTGTGGTTCCGACTCTGCCACTGTTATTAAATTCAAATGAGTTAGGCTAACTTCCTGCAAGCCTTATCATCGAATTTCCGTCACTGTACAACTTTTCATAATTCTAAATGTTGGTATTTCTTTTTTGAACACTGACACAATTCCTTGAAATTATAATTCATACTTATGTATCATTATACTTTCCATATAATTAGTCTATCAAGATGTGCCAGTTATATTATAAACACAAAATTCACTTTGTACCCTACTTGTACCTTTAATATTTGAATACTAATGCCTATATTTATTTTAAATAAAATTTTCGCTGCGATAAAATTGAACAATTTTAAAATTTGAAGTTCGGTGGAACTTTTTGAATCATTTATAATGAGAAGTTCGGTAACTGTTGATTGAACAAGGACAATTTTTGCTGATGCGCCTTTGGCAGTAAAATTTTGCTGACCCCCACCTCCAGATTCTTGGGCGTAATAGGGTGGCTCGAACTTCCCTCAATCCGGACGTAGCAGCGAGATGACTCGAGACTTTGCGCAAGTTACAAAAGGGAAATTCAGAACCGCAAACTGAATGGTGAATCGATAGAAACGCGGCAGAAGATTGCGATAGATAGACAGCGGAGATAGTGAACGAGCTGGGGAGGCGCTGTATTTAATCGCGGACATATCGCTTCTCTATCGGCATAAGTACGGTTGGTAACCGTTTCCGATCAGCGACTACCATTATAATACTTCACCCGTTTCCTCGAGTCACTTTCGCAGATTCCTCAGTTCGCAATCTCATTAAAACAAAAAAATATTCAAGCCTTGAATGCATTTCAATCTGCAAAGCACTCCTTCCTTTTCAATGTTCTTCAAGTCCATTTCATACATTAAAAAAAGGATTCATTGAATCAAATCAATAACAGTAAACATCTGGAAGAATGGCATGCGGAAACATTTCCACGTTTTTAATTTTTAAACTAACAATCTTGTAAATGCACTTGACTAAAAAAGATTTAATCATTCTTGACACCGTTTTTTTTTTCAGTATAAGTGAAGTAGAGATGAATCAAAACGTCAACATTATGTCGGACCGGGTAAACTGAACTCTCATATCATCCACTGTAAAATAAACTCCATTTTGCCGACAAAGATAGCGCAATTTGTTCAAGATAAAGAGCCGAGAATGCGGCTATTTGCGTTTTTTTGCACTGTCAATTGTTTTGAGCCAGTCAGCGAAAGTCGATGTCATTGTGTTCCTCCTTCTCTTGAAATTCACGTGGCTCGGAATTTTATCATTAACAAACAGCGTGTAGGTCCTTTTACACTTTTACAGACAAAACAATAATGAAACTTAACACATGACCAAGTTTCCATACGAAAGCGTCGTATTGACGTCGCATCGTCAACATAGCATTTGACACATTGACCTCTCGTGCTCTAAACTCTCATGGTTAATGTGTTCCGCATTGTCTATGCTATACAACACATATGAATATTATAACCTACAGAACCTGTATGGTGTCGCGTACTGTTTGATTAAATGTTTTTTCGAACACGGAGAAAAGAAAATAGCTAAAATTACCATTTAAATAATTAGGATGAACTCTAAACTATTTTTTTCTGAAATTTAGTACATTCTACCATCTCACATTGAAACTTGTGCAACGAAAATAGCCGCGTACACGATTTTCTTTGAACAGGTTAAAATGTGAAATGCTAAAGTTTACTAAATTTCTTTAAGTTTTTTTAACTTTATTTAATTTATTTAACTTAACTTAACTAAAATTTCAGTAAAAATGCGTTCAAAGTGCATCTTGAATTCTCAGCTATTTAAATGGTAATTTTCTAATTTTAGCTATTTTATTTTCTTCGTGTAAGGTTGATGATCCAATTCATGTTCATTTAAGGATACGATCTCCAGTTTTCGTAATATACAAAATTTCCCTAAAGTTTAAAAACAAAACTTTGAATCCCTCGTATATTTTGACTATTTTTCTTTAAAATAAGCGTATCAAAAAGAAAAATGGTTGAAAAATGTTTTAAATAGAAGTGTTTAAATAAAAAATTCTGAATGTTTCAATTCCTGACCACCGTATTTTAACCAAACAAAACCCTTTAACTATCGCTCTGACGCAATTAAGAAGGAATGAACTATCAAATCTATTTTAAAAAAATTAGTAGGATTGATTTTATCTAATTTTAGCCAAAATAGACTTTTCAAAATACACGTGATCAGAAATTGAGAGATGTACCTTAATATTAAAATAAAATAAATAAAAATAATATAAATAAAATAAAAAATCTAAAATTTAAAATAAATAAAATAAAACTTTCATTTCAATACATGAAAATGATATAAAACTTTACGAGGCTAAGGCTTCAATAAGGATCGTTGTCAAAAAGTTGAGTTTTAATCAAATAAATTTTTTAATTTTTTTTAGGTAGTTTTTCTTTCTGTTGATACAATTTGGTCTTAAAAGTTTGTAAAATAAAAAAGGTAAACATGTTTCGTTGTTCCAGAAATAATGCAAATTGCTGTCACTCAAATGTTTTATTGGTTACATTTTTATTGTACATACATTTTTATTGTACATACATTTTTATTGTAAAAAGTATGTATAACTGAAGAGTTGCAGTACAAAACTAGATGAACATAATTTTTGTCAAAAATGGGTTTTTTGCATAAAAAATTCTTAAAAAGTCAAATAAATGTTGTGAGGAAGGATTCCTTCGAAATCTCATTTTTAACCATTTAGTGCCCTCTGTGCTAAATATGCACATAAAGTTACCGAGTATTTTTTGAAATAACTTTTACAATTTTAATCAAAAAATTCTGAGAAAATTTGACAAGCATAAATGTATCTTAAAACGGTATTCCAGATAAAGAATAATGTAGAGAATTTTTTGCTTAGTTGAAAAAATTGAAAAATTGAATTTTACAAAAATACAATTTTTTTAAAGAAAGATTAAATAAAGATATTAAAGAAAGATAGTTAAAAAATTGATGTCTTCAAATTATTAAAGTTTATTATTAAAAAAATATAACTTTCTTTTTTTATCAGACTTTCAGCGAAAAATTCTTTGTCACAGTGGGATACTGTCACGCATCTTGATTTTCTCAGAACAGAATCATTTCTTTTATCAAACATTTTTTATACTCATTGAGCATCCCCATAACTCAGGAGAAAATTTTTATTTTTGTAAAATATTTAAAATTCGATTTTTAATCGCTATTCAAAGCCGATTTTGAAAACCTATGAAATTCTAACCCTCAAAATTCTCGGTCGATTTACTCGGAATTGGCTAACCTCTGTACATCAAACTTTGTCTGCCCGTATTCAGCAACTGAATATCTCGGGAGCAAGTTTTTATTTTTTTTTAAACTGAAAATTTCATTTTTTATTGCAATCTGCAGACGAGCTTGCTTGAATTTTTAGTGTCACTTTGAGATTGTCAACTTCCACATTTATTCCCTCCAAAATGGATAACTTTTTCTAATCAAACTTTTTTGGCCTCACCTCAGCAAAACTTCAGCTCGGAAGTGGACTTTTGTTTTATCTTTAAATGATGATTTTGATTTTACAGAATACTTTTTCGCTCTTCCGCAAAATTCACATTTTGTTGTACGGAAAAAAATCCGTAACAGAACTAAGTACAAATTCATTAACTGGAGGCCTGGATCAGTGAAACAACAACATACCTAAATTAGAGATGTGGGATACTTAAAATAGCAAAATTTTAAACCCGCGATAAGTGTTTAATCTCTATCGCAGATATAAAGTTTTACTAAAATAGGTATTACAAATCCGTAATTTAGGTATTATGTTGTTGTTTCTCTGGTCCAGGTATTGAATTTGTATCTAGTTCTGTTAAAGATTTTTTTCCGTGTGGTTATCTAGTTTTGGACGGCCACAATTCAATTAAAAAAACAACTATTCAATAAAAGATGAAAATAGACATCCCGATTAGATACTTTGGATCGGTATTGTATAATGTATATCTATATCATTATCCTATAGCTGGGAGCACAAGCCACTGTTTCAAGTGGGTGAAATATTGCAATTGTTCTGCTCTTCACTACCAATGGCACTGATCCATTGGTGAAGTTAATTCTCCTCTTCCGCCGCCAATAACGTGGCTGCACGTACTCGAAAAACACTCGGGGGATACCGGGTCTCTCTCGCGGGACCCGGGGACGACGCTCTGGCTTTTTTGCGAAATTCAGTACTGGATAAGTGGAGGGCCGCGCCCTATCAGGTGCTCATACAGTGATATATTACGAGAGAGGAGATCCTGTATGTTTAGGTACACTATCTATCCTCTGGGAAGAGGATTACACCGAAGAAACTAAGGGTGATAATTAAGACGGACGCTGATTCGCCGATAGCGGCCTAGGCCTCACGACGACCAGGATGCTCGTCCCACCCACTTTCTTCGTATGAAGCACACTATACTGGGTGTCCCACACATGCCAAACACTTAAACACCATTTTTAAAACTACCAATTATGAACCTTTCAATTCTTCTTAAAATATTGCCTTTACATTTTGCTTAAAACGTTTCGTAAGCTGTACCATTCAAGAGTCTTGGTGCTCTTCAAAGAAGTTCTTTTGTGTCTTTATAAAAATTTTGTTAATAAAATATGAGTAAAGTCATGTCAAATTGTCGAAATTCTCCTCATGCCCAATGCCAATTTAGTTCACTTGACTGCAATAGAGAAATGACAGAAACAAATGAGAACTTTCTTATTGATCAATGCTTAAACAGTTGCATGAAGATTTTTTAATAAAAATCACATCTAATATCATAAATTGGTTATACTAACAAAAATAAAAACTTGTAAAAATAATTTTTCTCCAGGAACTAAAGGAACCTCAGTCTTTGCTGATGGTAATAAAAGTCCAAATAGAGAAGAGTCCAAATCAAGAAAGTAAGGAAAAGAAAGACATTAGAGAGAGAATAAAGCATTCAGTGAAAAGTTCTTGTACCATTTCTTGGTGAAACTGATATCTTAAGAAATGTAGACAGTAGAAGAAAGGAAATAGAGACACTGTGACGATAGGTACGAATAAAAAGTGAATGGGGGAGAGGAGATGAACCGCATCTAGCAAATTGCAACTCTGTCTAAATTATCAGTCCTCCAGATCGATAAAGAAGAATGCGACACATTGTTCGTTAAACCTGTATCTTTCAATTGCATCGGCCGCTGTTCGTTGCCGATAACATCTCGGAACAGTGAAACCATCGAGCCATACAATACAGATACACGGGTCATTCGAAATAAATTGTCATTCGATATCCTGAGAATTCTATTTCCATCTGAGATTTTTCTCTTGGCGAAGGGATCCTGCACGAGCGAATCAAGCGTACGACAAAGTCCTTTGGCGCAATTCACAGTAGAGGCATGTCGATTTAACGGTTGAGGTATATGGCGGTGAGTTCCTGTCTTGCAGAGAAAATTAGAGGATACCTGTGCGCAAAGAAAGACCACAGGAAAAGACAAGGACGTCGCCCTTTCGTAGCCCAATTCAAATACCCCCTATAAAAAGACAGACCCTTTTCACTACGACAGTGAACACATTTTTGTCGCAGCAGTCCAACTTCTGCTTGACGATTATCCTTTGTTGGGCAGAAAAAACATACCTGATTCGTACCCACCACTGATTTCGATCTTATCAACCTTTGTTCCCTTTCCAAACCAAAAACTCTTTTTTCATTACTTCCTTGACATTATTGGATTAAAAATATTTTATTATTGCTGATCTTAGAAAAATATCTGCGATTTTATTAATTAACGAATCTCTGTTAAGAAGCTCATTCAGTATTCTTACCATTTCAATATTGGAATACTCATTATTATTCATGATGAAGATTTGTATTGACCCTCTCTGGTATTAAATTAGTTGGATGTTTAACAAATTTTTCTTTTATAAAAAATCTTCAAGACTTAATTCTATAGATGAAGTTTTTAATTCTATACAATTCTACATTGTTTATTAGTATCAATTCATTCAGTTTATTCTACGAATATCGTCAAACGGGGCAACTTCGGACATTTGGGGTGATTTCGGACAGTCCTAGATTCATCGTTTAAATTACTCAAAGTGGTTTTAATTAGGATCTGGAACCAGTTAAAGCTTAAACTGATCCCATATTCTAGTTGCGACCGTTTTGAGTAATTTAAAGTATCAATTTCGGGCTGTTCGAATTTACCCCACATGTCCGAAGTTGCCCCGTTTGACGGTAATGTTTAAAAAATAGTTAAAATTTTTTTATATTTTTATATAATTACACAGGCATACAAAAAAAAGTTTGCGGAGCCAAAAAAGCGACCTATATAGTATTGTCGTATTGATCTAGCATAGTCAAAATCTGCATTCATTGGAATTTTCTATTTACCAGTTTTCTTTTATTCGAGTTTAAATTTTTAGTTTAGGTCAAATTATCCCAAGTAGGCCACTATAAATCGAAAGTCGTTTTTGTTCTAAAACGTTCATTCTAGAAACCTTTCTTCCGAATATAAAAACATTGAATTTGTTTAAAAAATATCAATTGTTTATAAACAAATTGAACTTTTTTCCTTTCAAAAGAAAAATTTTTTTTGCACGTTATTCTACATTTTTTCTGGAGAGAAAAGCGAAACGAAATAGTAGTTTCTATTATAATTTCTTTTCGCATTTCTCTCCAGAAAAAGTGTAGAATAACGTGCCAAAAAATTTTTCTTTTGAAAGAAAAAAAGTTCAATTAGTTTATAAACAATTGATATTTTTTAAACAAATTCAATTTTTTTATATTCGGAAGAAATATTTCTGGAATGTACGTTTTTAAACAAAAAATTCAACGTGAAAATCATCAAAATCTGTTTAGCCGTTCACGAGAAAAATGTTGATCATGTTGTAACATTCAATTTTCATTGTTAATAACTTTTGAAACAAAATTTTGTTTGTGACCAAAACCTGAGGAAATCTTTTTGAACATAAGGGCTATTAAAAAACTCATTTTACAGCGAAAAAAACGGCTTTCGATTTATGGTGGCCTGCTTGGGATAATTTGACCTAAACTAAAAATTCAAACTCAAATAAAAAAAACTGGTATGCTGAAAATTCCAATCAATGCAGATTTTGACTATGCTATATCAATACTACAATGCTATATAGGTCGTTTTTTTGGCTCCGCACACTTTTTTTTTGTGTGCTGTGTTATCTACGTTTCAGTATGCTTTCAAATTACTATCGCTATGTTACACTTTATAATTGATTAATTAATTGATTATTGATTAGTCGTGATTGGTTGTAATTAATTGCAACTAATTACATTTGATTCATTGGTATTGTTTAATTGATCATCACAAAACGTACTATACAAAATTTATATTTAAGAACAAAAACTGCTACAACAAACAGCGTTATAATTGCAATTTAATTTTTATAGTTACATACTTTTTTCTTCATGGTTATCTTATCAAAAGTATATTACTGAAAATGGGTTTGTTTAGAAATAAACCACTGAAGATTACTCCCACATATGAGTCGAAACATCTGATTAAAAAACACAATTTTTTTGATTATTGAAACATAAAGCTCATAAAAAGAAACACCAACTAACTTATTATTATGTAGTTCAAAAACTAAAATTCCTATTTTAACAAATAGGATATTTTTTACCAAAAAAGGGTCTGTTCTCAATTAAAATTGATTATATTTGTAATTAAATGCTTTTAATTTAAAATATTTGAAGTCAAAATGCACAGAATTCGGAGGTCCTTAGACTAAAAATAGTTTGATTTTGAAATCACCACATAAAAACCTTCCAAGACAAGAAAAGAAAATTATAAATAAAATTAAATCACAATCCTCGAAAATATTCTTTGTGATTTATCTTATTTTATTGTCTGGAAAATCCTTCAAAATCTAACATGAAAAAATGATGATTACCTCTTTTAAGTAATTACCAAATTTTGCATTTAACCTTGTATTTTTAATTCTCCGAAACTTAACCCAATCATTGATAAATGTCCGGAACCATTTATATTCCCTTTCGTTTCGTGGGATTTTCTCTGAACTCGCAAGGCGGATTTGTCAATGATTTTTTAACGTCTTGCCCCCTCCAAGATTTTTATCTCGAAATTCTCTATTTATGCATTCGTACAAAGTCTTTCTTTTGAAAAGGCTTTTTTCTCTTAACCCCAGGAAGCCTGAGCTATTTTTTGTCACTAGCACGCTGAAGAGGTTCTCCGAACCCACACCTTTAAGGCTTTAGGCGACTATACGATTAATCGCACATTCGAGATTTCTTCTACCTGCAGTTGTCAAAAAAGTATCTGAACAAGGATGCCGTGCCGATTTTGCTCAGTCTGATTTATTTGGCCAAACTTTTATCCCAGGCATTGCTGCAGGTTTGGTTTGTTGATGAGTAAAGTGGAATCGAAACCATACATTTTTCAGACTGATCGGTTCTCGGGAATGAGGACTTTGATTATTTGCATTCGTTTCTCTGTAATTGAAAAGCGATTACGACTGAGCCGAAACTTTGCATGTGGTTTTTGCAAAAAAAAACAAACTTTACTGCCATTATGAAAGCCAAGGTGGGTGGCATTTTCTTGTAATTTTATCTTACCTTAATTTATACCCCAATTACTTGAATTGAGTAGCAACATTTAATCTGACGTTGACATGATCCACTGCTCAAGAATGTGAATTTTTAAGTCTAATTATTTGTCAAGTTTCTAGTCATTTTTTCCAAAAACTTAAAAAATTCCAGATCGACAGTTAAATTTGGTTTAAACTTTAAAGAAAATACGTAAAAAGTTCTGCGAAGCTTCCAATTTTAGTAAATTGAGTTTGATGCAATATAAAGTTACAAAGTTTAAAAATTGTATAGATTTAAACTCTGGATGTCGAGGAACTCTTTCAACACTTATTTCCCTTCTTTTTAAAAAATTTTTCTCTTTTCTTTTCCATTATTTTTTTCTCTGGAAAGATATTCTAGTTCTCGTTCTTGTGTCGTTGAGCATTCGTCCTCCACTTTTCTTGGGAACGATCATCAGTGTAGCGTAGGCGCAACTGGAAAACTTATATAATTGCGCCCCCGATCAGTCCATCTTTAAAAATGCAGCTGCTTCACCGCTCCAGTTGTCTCCTCCCTCATGTCATCTTGAAACACAAGAACATGTCTCCGGTCTCGTAATCCCTTTTCTCGAAAATTGAGGCTAACCTTTCCGGCCTTTCGATGTAGCCACCCTCAAATTAGCCGACGAAAGATGTTCAGCGGCGAAATACGACCACTAATAAATAATTTATGCACAACTGCACCGGTTTCGTCAAGAAACCAACGCTGATCAGAGAAGTAACGAAAATTAAAGGCCTTTGGGCGATTAACCGCCAATTTTCTCTTAGTCAGGTGTCCCTACACTCTCCCTACAAATTTTAATATGCCACTTATGCAAAGGAAAAACTGATCAGATTTTATAATTATAAACATCAAACATTAAGCATCTTAGCAAAATAAAGTTTCATAGTATAACATGTTTTCTCAATGTAATCTATACAATAAAGAAACTGCTCTCTGAATTGAAACCTGAAGCATTTTTATTTTTAAACATGATTAGCACTTTGTACAAATTTTGTTTATTTTTTCAGCCTTTTTGTTATTTTTTAGTCCTTTTATTTATTTTATTCGGGAGAGAAACTTTGCGCAACTTTTAATAACATTGATGATGAAGTTTAAAATTAATTTAAAGTTTCAAAAATGGAAATAAAAAATTAAAAAGAACATTTGATATAATGTTGACTGAAAGTTTTTTGTTAGTGATTCTAAATCATCTACAGTGTTAACTTTTCATTAAGTAGTTTATTTACCAAAAAAAAAATCTATGTATAAAGCTAATTGTGTGGTGCAATTGGAATAGATGTTTATCAGTTTTATCCTTGAATTATGAATCTATTCCTTTTTAAAATTAAAACAGACAAATATATTGGCAAACGATAAACGTTTCCCTGCATTGGGATTCAAACCTGTGACATACTGGAATATAATAAAAAAATAGTATTTTAATTTAAGCCACTTTACCTCCATTCGTATAGAATTTAAAAATGACACAAAATTTTCAGCAATGTTTTCATAGGAAAAATTGAGTATAACATTTTTTAAAGGAATAACATTTTATTCAGAGTTTCAGACAATTTCTTTTGAAATTCATGTTTTCATGGTGAAATAAAAGAAAATTATCCTGATGTTTTCGGTTATAGACAATTGCCCATAAACAAATTTTTCTTACCGAACTTTTTTTCTTATTACTTCTTACCAAATTTTTAAAACTGATACAATTTTAATGAATAATAGCTTATTTTCTCGGGAAAAAGATTCTCTACAACTTGACTTCATCCAATTTTCAAAAATAAGTTTTTTAATGTCTGCAATCATTAAAAAATAATTTTTCAAAAAAAATTTTCATAAACAAATAACTATATTCGATACTAACTTATTTATATTTAATAATTAGATGAAGTTAATTTGTAGAGAATATTTTTACCGAGAAAATAAGTTATTATTCATTAATATTGTATCATTTTTAAAAATTTGGTAAGAAGCAATAAGAAAAAAAGTTCGGTCAAAAATAAAATTTTTTAAATAAATATTTTTTTACATATCAATTTTTTAATGAAAAGTTATATTTTCTCTTTTAAACAGTACCGTAAATAATAATATTCTAGTTCTTAAAAGTATAATTAATTCTGTTTTCTTGAGACTTGTTTTTTTCGTGTGCATAATACCTTAAATCAACAACAGGAAAATAAATGTTGAAATTTTTTAATACAAGCTGTGCTGATCTAAATTTAAAGCAGTGTTTGCACTAACAATAAATCTTTTAACCCTCCGGGACAATGTTCCCCACGAGCGGTATATCACCGATTTGCCGGTAAATACCGTTCGTTACAATGCTGTCTCTCTATGTATCTTTCAATTAATAGTGCCACAGTACATTCGAATCACACCTCGCTTTTAACGTTTATCTCTGTTTCGTTTAAACCCACAAAAACATCTTTAACCACGGAAGTTTCCATTCACCACGCAATTAGTCACCACCATGAATGATTTATAACGTATATAAAAATGAATCATCCTTTGAAGAAAAAAATTTAGTTACAACTACACACCAAAAATTAGGAATTAAATAAGTAAATCACAAACTTTTACTAAAACAAAAGTAAATAAATCCATTTTAATTTGAAATAGATTCGATTTGGTAAAATAAAATTGAAATTAAAAACCCAATTAATCTAATCAATTAATCCTTTCTGCACAAATATGAGGTAAACTATTTTTTCACTATGATACGTCAAACAAAAGAGAGTCGATTGAAATCCAAGCTCGATTTTATTAGATATTTATTAGACGCATACGTTGGATTGGATTTATGTTTACTCCTCGTTCATAAATCTTGTTCAACCCCTAGCAAGCTTTGCCACCCAAATCCAACGTGATCCACCGCAAATGTCACTTTGGCTAACAGCAGCTACAAAACTGTTACTTTTTGGACAGTGCTGCTAAACGCTAAAGTTTTCTGCCATTCTTATAGGCTTTTGGTGGATGGACAAGCTCGTAAAGTTTATTAGCCATAACAATTGGCGTCCTTAATGCCAGGCCAGCAGTACATTTAATTTCCACCATTCTTTCGAACGTAATTACGAACTATAAACCTGGCTTATCTTTCTTTCAGATCCTCCTCCGGCCATCATCCAAGTCGTTAACATTTTTCCGACTCCCTTCGCAAGAAATCATACCGTACTTTTAATTCCAATCTGTGCTGGTTTACAAAGTCGAGAGGAAGTTCAATCTACTTTTATTGATATTACAGAATTTAGTTTTTACTTTTGAAACACATTTTCAAATTTCATATCAAATAAAAAAAATGTGTACAATTTATTTATAGAATTATATAATTTCTACAAAACAATGTATTGTATTAAACAGAACTGACAATTGTTTTGTTTATGAATGGTTTTCGTAACACCATTCGCAGATACAATTTTATTACATATTTTATTATTATTACAATTTTAAATAATATTTCGAAAATTAAATTGTTCTCTTTGATATAGTTTTTAATTAAATTAATCCAATCTCTCAATTCATTGTGCAAAATTTACTGGGGTATCCAATGTTCAAAGTGTAATATTGAATAACTTTTCAACACAAGGACCAAAGGATTTAACAGTTTTTAATTGAAAGTTAGAATAAAAATACTGAACTTTACGAAATGCTTGAATTGAAACTAATAAACTTTCTTGGAATATTAGCAGTTTTTTTCACTCAACTGTCAGAATTACTTTCGCACGAATCTAATAATTTAATAATTGTATAGTAACAACTGTTTCCCTATTTTCATCACAAAAATACAATTTTAAAAAGTGGATTAAAATGAAAATATTTTATTCCTTTATTCCTTATTCCTTTATGTTCTGATTTACTAAAAAGTAGAATATTCCATTAGAGTTTTTATCTCTTGTCCAACAATTCTATAGTATAATGAACCAAAATCAATTGCTATGACGAACATCAAAGCACTTTTCAACCACCTCAAATATATCCCTCCCATTTTGAATAAATTACCGAATATCAAATAAATCTAGCTCCAAATGATGCAGGTGGCCCGAAAACACATTTGGTAAATTATATTCTCTCGAGTTGAAACACGAGTCTGTATCTCTGTGTTAAACACACTGAAACAAAATCAATGAAGGTTGCAAAACGAAGGTCGCTCTCAGCGCGTAAAAAGAATAATTGCGAGTTGCACCGACGAGGAGCAAATGCGGTTCGCGGGTTGTCTAGTACCGTTCAAAATCAATTATAATCATTATCGACATCGTTAGGTACTTTAGTCCTGCTTGCTCTTGGAACGAGCAAAGCGAACAAAGGTAGAGGGAAAATGTAGCGCCCTGTAATTAGAAACATCCTGAAGGCGGGGAAAAAGGATCCAGTGAAGCACTCGAGCTACGAAAGAATGACAGCGGTTTGTAGAAAAGTAAGTCTAGGCGGGGCAAATTTCTAAAGACTGATATATATTCGTGAGCCGAAAACCAGGAGGAATATTTCTGGCATCTGTTTCTTCTGAGGCAAATTTAAAGCAGCTTCGTGACAAGATCCTCGTGTTCATCGATGATCGAGACTTGTGTCTAGTCTAAGGGAGAAAAAAAAGTTGAACGTGGTCGTAATAACGATCCAAGCTCGTCGGAAGTAAAGCGTAACGACCCTGTTGCGTCTCGGGTTATAACACTTCACATCCTACCACATTCTTTACGAATTTTATCCTCGACTTTTTTTAACCAAACAATTTAGTTCTTTCTCATTGTAAATATTTTTACTCAGTAAAATCTAATGGTAAAAAGAAAAAAAAAATAAAGGTTACTAATATCTAGAGAATTTATATCGAACTATTTTTAGAAAGATGAAAGAATAAAGGCAAATATCAAACCTTTATTAAAACATAGTGACACTCCTAATTTACAAAATGCTTAAACTTTATTTTATAACTAAGTAGATCTTAAGAAATAGACCCCACAGCCAATGAAATATTATCAACGATTGCATATAGAGGGTCAATAAAAAATACGATATAATAAATAAATAAATATATATATAAATATATAAATATAAATAAATATATAAATATATAAATATAAATAAATATATAAATAAATAAAAAATCTTCTAACATGTCACAACTCACTAAACTTTTTGTTATATCGTCCAAAATAGATATCATTTCTCACTAGATTTTTCAGAGTGTGAAATTTATTTAATGTTGCTACAATGCTGGGAAAACAAAACAGTAATGTGGCACAGAGAAGGGGAGGGTTTTTGCCTCTTACACTTATTATTAAGGTAGAATTCAGTTATTTTCGCAAGTCAGGTTTTTTTCTAAGTTACACAACCTTATGAAAGTTTTCCTTGCAACCGAGGAAAGAACGTGATTCCTTTCTCACCGCTGAACATCACGCGACTAATGAAACCAGCAAAAATTCTATACTAAGAGCTAGACCAGTGACATTTCACGCAGGGTCAAAAACCGCGTGGTCCGCTCCCCAACCAACAAAAAGCGATTGCTTGGACACGGAACAACCGGACTGCAGAGGTTGATGTAAAAAGTACCGCGGTAGAATGTTGAAACTCGTAATAAAAGGGTTGAATTTCGAATGCTACGCTCAGAAGCAATGTTACTAACTTCATTTCACAACTCATATTTCTTACGTTATTTTTCTTATGTCCCTCTGATTAAGAAGATAATAAATATTTCATACTTTATACCATTTTGTTTTCATGATTTAATAATTGTCGAACTATCTTGCTGTGCGTTAGGGTGGGTCGAAAAAGAAAAATTTTAGAAATCAAAAACTGCCAAGAAATGAACAGCTTCATTTTGGGACCCATATAACCTGTGTACAATTTGAAATATGTGGATGGATCAATATCCTGAGGTTCCCCGGGGCTAAAATAAGTTTAGAAAATTCGTTATTCTCAGAGTTTTGGAAAAATCACTAATATTAATTTTTTCCATAATCTACATAATATGCCCAATTTCCAAAAATCTTGTAAAATATTAGTATTTTGAGTTTTTCTACGAGAAAATCTCACTTTTATAAACCTCAAAAAACTAAAATAAATTTTAAAAGCTTTGCAAATTATCTTAGAATTTTTTTGAGCCTCTGGAAACTTTCTCACACTCAAAATTTACTTGAAAAAAATGCATAAGACTTTAGTATTTAAAATGACCCGATCCTAAATTTTGTTTATTTTCAATTTTTCCTAATGCTAAAGTTTTCTCAATTTTTTCAGGTAAATTTTGAGTGCGAAAAAGTTGCTAGAAGTTCAAAAATTTTAAGATAATTTGCAAAGCTTTTAAAATTTATTTTAATTTTTGAAGTTTATAAAAATGACATTTTCTCCTAGAAAAACTCAAAATACTAAAATCTCACAAGATTTTTGAAAATTGGGCATTTTATGTAGATTATGGGAAAAAATTAATATTAGTGATTTTTCCAAAACTCTGAGAATAACGAATTTCTTAAACTTATATTAGCCTCGGGGAACCTCAGGATATTGATCAAGAAATAAGAAATAATATATCAAGTCTTTTATCACTGCTTTTCTGATGACTGTATATTGAAAGAGAAGAAAAATTTGTAATAAAAACTTTATTTTCGTTAATAATATTTCTTGACTCACTTATTTCTGCCAACGTATAGAATATTACTTTTCTTAAGAACTTCGTGAAACTTGAAGAAACAGATACCACAAATTGTTTTGACTTTAATAATAATAGTTACACTAATTTACTATAATCATACACTCAAGTCTCAAAAAGTTTTATATAATTTAGGATATTAAATCGATTTTTATTAATTAATTAATTACATATTGAATTATTAATTAATTAATATTGGAATGAACTATTTAATTAGCTCATTATCACTAAGTCAATATATTATTGACAAACAACACTAATTTCAAATCAATATAAGTATCATCAGAAACTCTGATAATTATTCTTGCTTACAATGATGTTGAAGATAATCAATTAAATAAATGGATTCTAAGTTAAAAATTTCATCGAATATTAAAAAATTAAGTCCAGTGGATTTATCATGTTTCGTTCGCCGTCTCCTTATTTATTTATATACTAAGTACAAAATAATAAACGACTTGTAATTAACATCAAAGAATACAAAACGGTTAACAATCTGTAATTAATTGTTACTTATGCAGCGAAAACTTCTATAATTCTCTTAAATTTACATAAACTACCAAGGGATTGTCGTATAATGAATTGACTAGCAGCACGAAAAAAATCAATTTGACTTTTGAGTGCATAAAACCGGATGGAGTATACAAGCGCGGTGTATCAATGTAAAGCACGTGGGTTCGTTAAAAGTTAAATCCGATGCCTTGTGGTGAGGCCTTCTTATGGATAATTTACGAGAATTTTTAAAAAGAAACCCTACGATGACGTCGAAATATAGGGTCCCCGCCTCCTTGTTCAGAAAGGGGCTTTTCTCTATGTCTATGCCATACGGTGCGCCTCAAAGTGGATGGACCCGATGGACGAATGAATAGCTTCATATTTTTAAGTAATTAACTTTTACTCTCTCCTCGCGAAAAGTAAAATATTGTTCGTTAACCGCTTAAATAAACAAAATGAAATTGGTAACGCTATAATACAGTTTATACCTTCGAGAACGACTTTTTTTCTCTGAATATTTCGCCTTGAGAACGAGCGACACGTGCTATTTGAGGATTGAGAACGTGTTCTTTAGGGAAATAAGTGGCCAGGAATGAGAGGTAAGGAGTAAAATACCCTGGGGGGTCCCTAGTGATACGGTGCTTCCAATATTTTATTACGTTTACCTCCATAACGTTTCTATTACGTCTAGTGCCTCCAGCATTCACCAAAATTAATTTCAGAATTCTTTTAATTATTAGTATGGGTTCTTTAGGTTCGAATACATTTTTAAAAAGAAATACCACTTGTCGATTCGATTCTCTATGTCTTTGAATATTCAGTAATTATAACGGTTCCAGAATTTTAATATTCTTATTGATTGATATTCGCATCTTTTAAAGACACCTCTTAATTTTGTAATTTATGGTATAGGGTTTACAAAATATAAAACTTGATTTAAAAAAATAAAAACTAAATTGCAGAATGTAAAATTATATCCTACATTTCAAAATGGAGCAAAATAGGGTAAATGCACTAATTGTCGAGCTGGTACCTATTGTCGATTTCGAAGATAAAGTTTTTTCTATTTTCACTATTTTGGCATTTACATTTATTTTTCATGTTTCAGAGGCTTAATTGAGACTTTCTGAAAGACATTTACTTTTAAAAAAAACATATTATAGTATTAAGTTAAAAGAAATCAACTGTTTAGTCGACAAATGGTACGAAGTCGATAATTGGTGCATTTACCCTATGATATGTATTCAGGGTAATTGACTAAATGATGTATAAAAATCATGTTTAAAAATAAAAATCTATGAAATTGTAAATTCTGAACAAAACGGAAGAATCAGATTACCGGTTTCAATAAAAAACGAAGTGCTCTGAAATATTGAGACATTTTCCCATGAATAACTAACCCAGTTTCCTCCTGAGATTATCGAGAGTTAAAAGGAACATTTCAGGCTCACGACATATTCAATTTTCCTCGAGTATATATTTCAAAGAAATGCGATATTTGCGAATGACTTGTAGGATTTTCCCAAAATGGGAACTATAGAAAGTGGAACGTAACATAGTAAACGGACAATAGAATATGTAAGGAAATAACAAGGCTCGGAGTATCTACCAAGCCATGCAAGAAGAAAAGAGGATTTAGGGACAGTTTCGAGGATTACATTGCAATACAGGAAGCGAAAAGAGCAAGGAATTATTGGGCAGAAAAACGACGTGAAACAAACTGATGAAGCAGAGAAAAATTTCCCTGCATTATTAAAACGAGTAGGCACAAAATGAAAATAGAAATGGAACTCGAAAAGAAGGAAGATCTTTAAATAAAATAAAAGAAACGAGTTGAAAAGAGGAAACGTCTGCAAATGCACGTCTCTAAATTTCCTTTCATCCAATCATGGGGTTTTATCTTTTTTATTTTTATGGAGAAAGAGAGAATCAAATAAAATTCAAAGTCCAAGTTTTTCCAGGTATACTTGATATTTTTGGAACTTTTCAACTTCAAATCCTTTCTGCCAACTGAAGACATGGCTAAAGTTTAAAAATCTACCATATATCATGATGGAAACCGATTTTGGTATGAAAAAAACATTTTTGGTAAATCGTCAATTTAAAAAACTGAAATTTCGACTTTTGGCAAAACTTTAGCCAGGAAAACGAGCAAAGAATTGAAATTTCGAATTGCGATTTTCATTCAAATTTTGAAGTGTAGTTTTTTTATATTTGGTCTACTGATGAAAAAAAGAAATATAATAAAAATCTGGAGCAATGATATTCTTTTCTTGATTCTGGTATTCGCTTCAGGCTGCAGTCATGGAGCATTGACAAAACCATTTTAATATTATTTTAGCCTCGGGGATTCGTATACCTGCCACCCGCTCAGCGGCTCAGCATTTCGTTCAAACTTATCTCCTGTACACTTTCAAGATGTCAACATAAGTCGTTCCCTCTAATTGGATATATGAATTCTTAGGTTCACCTATTGAATGTGAGGGCAAGAAAATATTTTCTGAATACAATGTTCAACGTTCCTTAAATCATTTCCGGTTATTTTATTGGATTTAAGGCAGAGTGTGGATCTTCGAGGAGCCATTGGATTGTATTTTTATACTTGAGATAAATAATATTTGTGCACTCTCTTGAGTCGAAACACTTGGAATCTATAGGAGGATAAAAAAATAAGTCGTGTGCAAAATATAACAATTATAGTAAATGTCGATTTGAACAAATTGAAATTCGGTTAAATGAAAATTAAAATAAATTGAAATTCGGTTAAATGAAAATTAGAACAAATCAAAATTATAGTATACTGTTAGAAATGATCTTAAATTTAATATACATATAACTTTTAACATTAATGTACATGTATCTTAATTTTAATATATTGTACCTTAGCTGACGATTAATATGCAATGTACATTAAACTTACTACACATTTATATTAAAACTAATACATTTTGTATTAGGGTTAAGATACTTTTGTATTAAATTTAATATGCGTGCGTGTATTAGATTTCAATTTCTGTACTGCATATTTTCTTCATAGACCGTATATGAAGCTTAATACAGATTTTTTTAACAGTATAAATGGTTAATAGGCAACAAGAATTTC
The DNA here is from genome assembly GCA_037177015.1 of Euceroptres primus. Taxonomy (NCBI): domain Eukaryota; kingdom Metazoa; phylum Arthropoda; class Insecta; order Hymenoptera; family Figitidae; genus Euceroptres; species Euceroptres primus. Next base: position 49,612 of record JBAGKK010516767.1, read on the forward strand.
GATTATATGAAAATTCTGGTTAACTTGTATTATACTTTAGGCTCTACAAAATGTTTTCACCATTATTTACTATCATTATTCTATTTCTATTACTCTGAATGAAAAAACAAAAGAGATACTATATTTCCAACTAAAATAATTAAAGGTACTACATCACATGGTCAAGTATCTCTGTACTTGCAGGAGAGAGGATATCAAGTGTACCTAAGATTTCCCATGTCAGAAGTAATTGTCGATGTACTCGATCAAAGGCAGATTAGATTTTAATAATGCAATCCTGGTTTACTTCAGACCATTCGCTTGTAAAACCGATTGGCTGGCTCTGAACACGAGGAAACTAGATTGGGTGTAGACTAGTAATTGTTAGCATTCGATTGGTTCAGCACTATTGTATTCAGGATTTCCTCAGGCCATCGAAGCTATATTACCAAAATGAACTAGCCGGAAATTCGAGGAAGGCATTCCAATCATTCGAATTCGGCAACGCATCGTTATATGCGCATTCACAATTGCTACCTAGAGAGCTTAATTTTAAACAGACTGTACTCTCTCCATTTTCAATGGACCATTTCAGAATTTTAACTGATCACTCTGAAATCTTTCGTACTTGCAAATGCCTATTGCGCATTATCGATTTTAGTTAAAGGTATTTGATACATAATGTCACGAATTACCGACCGATTTTTTATTTATATTCAGCGGGTTTATTAACCCTTCAAGCGCAGGGAGGGTCTCCTGGTACCCCAAGCATTTTTTGAAGAAGTACACCACGCTTCTGTAGGCAAAACAAAATATTAGTTTAAAATATTGAAAATTAAAAAAGTTATGATTTTTTACGTAAAATCGTGATTTTTCTCATTATTCAAACTCCATGACTTTTTTCAAAGCTAGAAACCTAATTTTTGGCCAATGTAACAATTATTTTTTATAAAGTTACTCTAAAAGAGTACTCCGGAATTTTTCCAAGTTGAAATTTTAAATCGCTCTTACTGCTGGAAGCATTTTTGAAGGGTGAACTCTAAAGACCCCATATGCACTTTATGATATTCTGAAATACGTGTGCGCTGTAAGGGTTAAGAGAGAAATGCAAATATAATGCTGAAATTTGAGGAAATAATAAAAAATATATCAAGGAATCGATGTCTGGTGCGTTTCAATTTTTATTTTGAAACAAAATTATTTTTGAAAGATTTTTTTTCGAAATGAAAACTGAAACGCACCAGACATCGATGCCTAAATATGTTCTTTTTCATAACATCTAAATTGAAAATTCGACTTTTGTTGAAACTGCTACTTTCGCTCCGATGTACAGGCATCGAGTCGAAGTTTCAATTTAGATGTTATAAAAAATTGTATGCGTGACTTTGGGAGAAGCAACGATGTCAACTCGTGTGATATCTGCCCTCGCTTCGCTCGGGCAGCTAACTACACACTCGTTGACATCGCTGCCTTTCTCCCCTTGTAACGCAACATACTATATTATCTCCCAAAACTTTTAAATTATCCTTTAAAAAATTTTATCTATTTTAACAGTTATTCAAAAATAGAATTTCGTTTCGGAAAATAAAATAATAAAACTAATTTTAGGAAAAGAAAGAGTATTGATTTTTAATGAGATGACGTTAACTATATTAGTTGTTTGCACTGAAATAATGTACAGTGGGATTTATTTCTTATTATCTCATGAAGCTTAATATCCTATAAGAACAGCTCTCGCATTGTACGAAGATGGTTGCCTAATTAAGTAAATCACTCACGTGAATGCTTCCTATGTTTCATATTATCAAAGCTAATGCTTAATCGCATTATGAGCTTTTCATTTTCGGTGCTTTGCGCGTAAATAATTGTCCTCATACCTCATACTTTTCATAAAAGTGTAATTTTCCTATTTTGAATATTCCTATAATGTTTTTCCAAGACTTAAAACTAAAAGAAAATGATTATATCTACTTTTTCTTCAATGAAAACAAAAGACATTGATCACTAATCAGTTTTGACAACTGCATTGTGAAACAAATGAAAACTACCCACTGTGGAACATTTTCATGGGATTTATATTTTGTGCCATAGGATCAATTCCCTTCTTGAAAATTTGATATGCATGTATTCAGCGAGAATATATTCTCTGTCAAAAGAGGGAATTTTCTCATCTGAAGTACCCTCTCACACGATCTAGTTTCTCTCCCCTCGAAACCGATATAATGGGCACTTTTCTCCCTCCTTTGGTATTTTGCTTCGGCATCTTTTTGGAATGTGATTAAGGTTTCTGGATAACCGTATATCTCTCCCTCCACAAAGACCGCCTACATATGTCCCACTTGTGAAAATCCTTGTGTTAACACTTCTCTTATCAGCTGGGCTTGATAGGAAGGTATGGGCGTAAACTAAAGTTTACGACCCCAACTCAAAGTCTTTTGAGCCGCGCCGTGCTTCTCGGTGGTTAAAACGTGTCGGAGATTCAGAAACCCGTGACCGTGGATACCGCGGTACCATCCTGTTCCAGCGCATACTTATCGCTCGATAATATCGAGCCTTTTCACAGGAATCTGTAAATGGACTATCTGCCTAATGCAGGATTAAGCGGTGACTGCGGTGGGGACCAATGGGAGGAGTTAATGGCCCTTGTTTATCCCAAAAATTAATAGCGGTTCGAAAAGCAGGATATGTACCTAATATTCGCTCTCACAATACCTGGGTTGTTAAAAATAAAATAGGAGTGGAGATTAACTATAATAGAGATGCATCTGACAAATCATTCCATGACATAAATTCAATTAAAAAAAAAATTAGTACCAATTTTACTGACAAATATTTAACTTTGAAAATAATTTTTTTCTAGGGTGGTCATTTCAATTGGGAAAAAATTTCCTTCTCATAAAAATGAAAAGAGTTTAATGCTTAATACCTTAATTTTGTTGTTTATTTAAAATCTTTTTACTGAAAACTGAAATTATTTTTAAAAGCAATGAAATCAAATCTAAATTTTATCTACAAATTTTTTAATTTTCTGTGAAATTAGTTAAAAATATAATAGAAGACGTTAAAAATGATCTTTGAAGTAACCAAAAATGTGAGTTTTCTCATGTGACGTCACTCGAAACATGCAAATCAGCAATTTCACATTGAACAAATTTTAATTTTTGAATTTAACCGTTATGGTCGACCGTAACGATTTATAATTTTCTATTACAAGTTAGCAATTAAGTATTTGTCTCTTGAGCACAATCACAGAAAGTTGAAGAACAACCATGAAAAGGTATTTATAAACTTTTCCAAAACTTACAATTATGTTTTAAGTAGTACCTGACTTCGGACACTGACCCATACTTCGGACACTGTCCCATACTTCGGACACCCCTTTTTCTTGGATTTATACTAATTTCTTAATACAAAATTAACTTTTGAGATGACTTCAGGCTTTGGGCTTTTAATTTATTTTACTTTTATACTATTCACTTATCTGAAAACAAAAATAAATGGGTGTCCGCAGTAAGGGACAGTGTCCGAAGTTAGGTGGTCCTACGGTATCATGAGTGTTACGGTCGTTTTTAAATTTTGTGCGCTCACAATTTTTTTTTTAAATTATGATTCCTCTCATAAGAAAATGTGCACAATGGTTTAGGTGGGCCCTTACCCTCTGTTATTCCTTAAATTTTGAGTCTCAATAAGCTTTTATCCCCTGCGAGCCGGCTTATTTATCAAAAGTCTGCAAATATAACCGTTACGGTCAAAATGTCAAAATTCGAGGGACCTACTTGCAAGGCCTATAACTTGATTAATATTGAACAAAATGTACAATTTTCATGAATAAACATGATTCTGCTTTAATTAACTCCAAATAGATATTTTGTTTTATAGCCATATCTTATTTCGTCATAGTTTAAGCATAAAAAGCATACGAAAATGTGGATCGGGGCAAGCTGACTTAATTAAAAATCGAACATTCAAACTTTAATTACTTTTTATCTAGAGAATAAATCTATTTAAAACCATTTGTACAGTATTTTTAACACTGCAACCCATACCTAGAAACCAAAATTAATGTGATTTTTATTAAAATTACCTACTCTCTAAATCTGAATCAGTTAAATTTTACTAATTCATCAGTGACTGCATTCTAGCTATGGCAATTAGTAGAATTCTATTGACAATTAGTGAAAAATTACTAAAATTCCAGTAGATTTCTACTTATTCACCAGTAGAAACGATAACTGTAACAGTAAGCATCACTGAAACTTTAATTATCGTTTTTACTGGTGAATCAGTAGAAATCTACTGAAATTTTAGTAATTCTTCACTAATTGTCAGTAGAATTCTACTATTGCCATAGCTAGAATGCAGTCACTGATGAATTAGTAAAATTTAACTGATTCAGAGTAAGAGAGTAGATATCTTTGAGGGACACAGTAGTGTCCCTCAAAGTTTCCTGAGATATGCCCTCGTCCGTTGTGATTAAATGAAAATGAATGGAAAAATTCGAACAAGTTTGATTATTTTATTTTAGTCTAAAAATCCCTATTGTAATTTCTTTTTAAATAATTTTTTCTACCTTCTGAAATTTATTCACAAGTTTGAAATTAAACTCTGAGATATAATCTTTTAAAAGTGAAATTAATTAATTCAAAGAGCATAAGAAAGATAATGATAAAAAAGCTTATAATGCTTGAAACATTGAAAAAATTAAATAATAAATATTCAGAAAGAAGAAGCCAGCATAGAAATAATTTTACAGTTATCTTTTCTCATCTTATAATTAGCATCACTGTTTCAATATAGAAGATAACTTTTAGAACCATAAAATAATCTTTTAGCATTTTTTCAATGTGCATAAAATTATTATTCACATTTTTAAGTTCAAAAGAAGCGATCCTTCCCAGAAGGATTTGAATTTTAGAATTTTATGGCACATCTTTTATCTGTTTGTTCTGTCACATCAGTGGAGAAGGAAGCACATAAAAAATAATAGCACACACTTAATCTGGCAATCTTTTTATCATCAAAGATGAAACATCGCCTACAAACAATTAACGTTCCCAAACTGACGCGCACATTAAGTTTCACTTTCGACAAATAAATTCAGTTAATAATGTGTCATCTGCCCGATAGAGTTGTTTTTCAATATGTGTCTAAAAAAAACTTAATTTCATATTTATCTCATGCAGCGACAATTGTATAAACACGGAAAGCTTTCAAGTGAAAGAGGCAATTCAGGAGAAGGTCTCTTATAAATTAGTCACGACTCCCAACTCAGTTTCGTTTCCACGTGTGTAAGCAATCAAGCAATAAAGAACTTTTTTTCCTTATCTAGCCTCAATTTGACGCGCTAAAATCACCCTCTTCAAATATCCTGAAACATTTCTAGAAATAAAAGTTTCGGTATAATTCGTGTTCTACGTACCATTTGAGAAAGATTTTATTTCAGGGAAACGATTAGTTTTAACGACACTCTTCAATAATGGATTAACTAATTGCCATTCAAGGTTCGGACTTTGCTAATATTTCACATTTCCTGGAACAATATCATTGCCAAGTATTCCCATTTACAACACTCTACGTGCAATTTAGCTTAGACGGTCGTATCTATGGCCCTCTCTCGGGCCCTCTCTCGGGCCCTCTTCTACATGAGTTACCTCCTTCTGATAGTGGCTGCTACACAAGACGGATACAAATAACCATAATTTTTTATTAGGCTATATTTAACCGCATCCTTCTCCATAGCGTCTTGTCAAGACGGGCTTGTAAAATTGACGCAATAAACCCCGAATAAGAAGCTGGGCGATGGGTTTTTTTGCATTCCTATGATGAAGTCATTTCCTCCGCGGGCATTTTTCTAGCGTGAAAAATTAGGTCTAGATATATCTTTCCTTGAATCCTTTTGAGCACCCTTTCACAGATCTCATTCGTCTCGTTAATTTCATTTGTGCCGACTGGATTCTCTTATCCTTCGGCCACAGTCTTGGTTTTGCTTTTGTATAATAAATACGGTATTTCCTCTATCTACCTGAAACTTTTGTATAACTTAGTTTTTTGAATCAGAGACGAGAAGGTATATGTCGACACAGGGGTATTCTCCAAGATCCTTTAAGATGCTCCTTGGATAGCCATACTCAGTCTTTTTGCGATCTCGGAATAATAACAACGCCTTAATGGAATCGTATGACTGAAGAATTTTTCCCGAAGTGGTTCTTGAAATGCAGTCCGATGCTCGAGAATCTCTGGAACCCAGATTTTAAAATATACCGGGTTTCCATACCTGCAGTAAATATTGAATTGCAATGGGAAAGAAAGGAGTTCATGTTAATATAAAACAATTTCTTTAGTTCTGATTATAGAATTTATACTGTATTGGAAAAAGTGTGGCGATATCAACGAAATACGTACATGGAAAAATTCGGTGCTTTAAAGTTGAAATTTCAAATCACAAATTAACTTTAAAAACAGTCAACTTTGATTGGCTAAAAATTAATCAATTCAAAATAAAAAAATTGAAATACCCAACTTTTTGTTGATAAATATTGATTTAAAACAAAAACAACATTTCCAACCATTATGGAATAATAATACAAAATTTTAGATATAAAAGTTTTAAGTAAATAAATATTCTTTACCACAATATGTGGACTGTTCAAACTTGACTTTAAAAATAAATATATAAAAAAAAGAACCTCCTATCTTTTCAGATTTTTACTCTGCATACATATATTCGACTTTAGTAAAATAGGTTAAAATACCCAAGGGTCACTGGTGACCGACAAATATGAGGTTGGTCGAAGTTTGGTTAAAAGATGTTGAACCTTTCTCTATCCTATTCTCTATTCAAATCGTAGCTGGTGCGGGTGGATTTCAGTTCAAAAGGAAAAGTTGAGGAACTCGGTCATTTCGACAGGGTGGTCCTCCTGACGTCACTTTGTTCAGTTCAGAATTCGCTACACTTTCCTGGGACCCAAAATGCTATCTACGCCTACTACTTTAAACTTTAAACTAAACTCAGGCCAGTGAATCCTGAATGGTCGACACATCGTTATTTTACACGTATGCGGCGCTCTTTAAAGTATGCCGCCCATGTTAAACAGCATGTCCTGATTAAAAGCGTGAAATGCTACTGTAAATTAATGATTTTCAGGCGTTTCCTTTCTTTGAACAAAGAACAAAAACGCTCCTTTTGTGGAATACTAAAGACCTCACATGATTTCAACAATGGAAATGTGTTGACATCATGATTCTCTTTTTAGTATTAAATAAAGGATAAATTACAAAACTTTTCCATCTTTCCCAAATTACGAAATATTTACTTTTCCCTGCAAAGGATTTTAATTATTATTATTATTATTATTATTTATCGGCATTTGGAACTCGAAAGTTCATTGCCTCATCTACCCGAGACCGCCAC